>CAUYLG010007922.1:0-103351 GCA_963573385.1 Cacajao melanocephalus | reverse complement strand
AGCCTGGGCAGTAGAACAAGAATCCTGTTCTCTCTCCCTCTTTTTCTTCCTCTTTCTTTCTCTCGTACATTCTTTTTTTTTTCTTTCTTTCACTCTCACTTTCTTTCCTCTCTTTTCCTTTCTTTCAAAAAAAAAAAAAATGCTTCAATGGGCAGTTATAAACACATTGTTGCCCAAGCTGGAATACAGCAGTGCCATCACAGCCAACTGCAGCCTCGACTTCCAGGGTTCAAGGAATCCCTCCCCTTAGCAACCTGAATCGCTGGGAATACAGGCACACACCACCACACCTGGCTAATGTTTATATTTTTATTTTTGTAGACACAGGGTCTCGCTATGTTGCTCAGACTGGTCTTGAACTCCCAGGCTCATGTGTTCCTCCCACCTCAGCCTCCCAAAGTGCTGGAATTATAGGAGTAAGCCACCACACCCAGCCACTTTTAAAAAATGAAAAATAAAAAGTCTCAGCAAAGAAACAGAAGATATAAAAAACTAAATGGAGATTCTAGATTAAAAATAAACTGAGGCAGCTGGGCATGGTGGCTCATGCCCATAATCCCAGCACTTTGGTAGGCCAAGGCAGATGGATCACTTGAGGTCAGGAGTTCGAGACCAGTCTGGCCAACATGGTAAAACCTCATCTCTACTAAAAATACAAAAATTTGCTGGGCATGGTGGCACACACCTGTAATCTCAGCTACTTGGGAAGCTGAGGCAAGAGAATCGCTTGAATCTGGGAGGCTGAGATGGCAATGAGTTGATCACGCCACTGCACTCCAGCCTGGGCTACAGAGTGAAACTCCATCTAAAAAAAAAAAAGAGAAAAACTGGACCAGATGCAGTGGCTTACATCTATAAACCTAATGCTTTGGGAGGCCAAGGCAAGAGGATCACTTGAGATCAGGAGTTTGAGACCAGTCTGGGCCACAAATGAGATTCCATCTGTATGAAAATTAACTAAAGTAAAAAATGCAATGGATGGGCTCGACAGAAATATGGATGGGGAAAAGAACGAGTAAACATGAAGACAGAGCACAGACATTACTCAATCTCAACAATATGAGAGAAACTAGATTGAAAAATATTTCACAGAGCCTTGAGGACTGGTGAGACTATAAAAAATGACAACATTCATGTCACTTGAGTCCTGGAGGACAAAACGAAGAAGACAGGGCTGAAAAAGTATTCAAAGAAATAATTTCTGCGTATTTCCCAAACTGTGCAAAGGACATACACCTGGAGATTCAAGAAACTGAACAAATCTCAGAAAGGATAAACCCAAGAAACCCATGCCAGCACACTGAACAGCCCAACTTATGAAAACTAAAGACAAAGAAAAAATATTGAAAGCAGCAAGAGAAAAATAATACCTTACCTACAGGAGGAATACAATTCAAATGATAGCACATTTCTCACAGAAACCACAGAGGCCAAAAGGAAGCAGCATATTTTTCGAGTACTAAAAGAACAGCACTGCCAACCCAGAATCTTGTATTCAGCAAAAATATCCTTCAAGCAGCCAGGCCCCGTGGCATGTCCCTGTAGTCCCAGCTACACTGCTTGAGCCCCAGGAGTTCAAGTCCGGCCTAGGCAACATAGCAAGACCTTGTCTCAAAAAAAAAAAGAAATAAAAGAAAAATCAAAGCATACTTAGATAAAGGAACATCAAAGAAATTTGTCAAGAAGTTCTCTAAACAGAAAGGAAATGATAAAAGAAGAAATCTGGAACATCAGGAAGAAAGAAAGAACAGAAAGGGTAAAAAACCTTTGAAAAATATGATAGATTATTCTCTCTTTAGTTTTCTAAATTATGATTATGTTTGGTGATTGAAGCAATAATTATAATGTCTCATGTGGTTCTCAACATATGTAAAGCAAATATTTAAGACAATTACAAATGGAAGGGTTCAAAGACATAAAAGGAGGTAAAGTTTCTATATTTCATTTGAAATAGCAAAACACTGACATCAGGAGACCATGACAAGTCATACACACACACACACACACACACACACACACACACACACACAGAAAAAGGTATACAAAGAGATATACTAAAAAACACTATAGATTATAATTTTTTTTTTTGAGACAGGGTCTGTCACCCAGTCTGGAATGCAGTGGCACAATCATGGCTTGCTGCAGCCTCGACCTCAAGTGATCCTTCTGCCTCAGCCTAAAGGCTCAAGTGATCCTTCTGCCCCAGCCTCCCAAGTAGCGGGGACTACAGACATATACCACTATACCCAGATAATTTTTAAAGATATATTTTGTAGAGAGACAGTCTTGCTATGTTGCCATGCTGATCTTGAATTCCTGAGCTCAAACAATCCTCCCATCTCAGCCTCTCAAAGTACTGGGATTACAGGCATGAGCCACTGGTGCCTAGCCTAAAATGGAATTATTTTAAAATGTTCAAATTACCGATAAGAAGTCAAGAAAAAGAAAATAAAGAAATAACAACAACAACAAACAGAACAAACACAAAACAAAAAAGGGCAGACTTACTCCCTAATATATATCAATAATTACATTAAATGTAAATGGTCTAAATATGATAAGACAGAGACTGGCAGTAGATAAAACACATGACCCAATTATATACTATCTACATGAAATTCACTTCCAATATAACAATATAGGTAGGTTGAAAGTAAATGGATGGAAAAAATAAAGCCTGCAAACATGAATCAAAACAAAGGAAGAGTTATATTAATGTCAGATAGACTTCAGAGCAAAGAAAATTTCCAGGAACAGAGAAGGATATTACGTAATGATAAAAGAATAAGTCCACTAAGAAGGCATAATAACCCTAAATGTGTTTGCACCAAACTTCAAAGATGCAAATAAGTGAAACAAAAACTAATTAAGTGAAAGAAGGAATAGATAAATCCACAGTTATAGTTGGAGACTTCAACCATCTCTACCTCAAAAATTGATAGGACAAGTAAACAGAAATCAGCAAAGATTTTTAAAAAGAACTAAAAAACACTATCAACTAAAGGACATAATCATCATTTATAATATTCCATCCAACAACAGAAGAATTCCTTTCAAGACCCCACAGAATAGGCTGGGCACAGTGGCTCACACCTGTAATCCCAGCCCTCTGGAAGGCCAAGGTGGGAGGATTGCTGAGGACAGGAGTTTAAGTCAAGAAACCATAGAATATATAGAATATATACCAAGATAGACCATATCCTGGGCTATAAAACCTCAATAAATTTAAAAGAATTCATACTGAGTGTGTGACCACAATGTAATCAGATTATAAATAAATAACAGAAAGGTAATGAAAACCTCCAAACACCTGAAAATTAAACACACACTTTTAAGTAATCCATAGATTTAAAAGGAAATATCAACGAAATTATAAAAATACACTGAATTGGATGAAAATGAAAATATATCAAAATTTGTGGCACACAGCTAAAGCAGTACTGAGAGGAAAATCCATAGCACTAAATGCTCACATTCAAAAAGAAGAAAAGTCTCAAAACAATAATTTAAGCTCACAGGAAGAAGAGCAAAATAAACTCAAAGCGCAAAGAAGGAAGGAAATAATAGAGAAGAAATCAATGAAATTGAAAATTTTTAAAACAGAGAAAAATCAGTGAAACAAAAAGCTAGTCCTTTGGACAGAGTGATACTCTGTGTCAAAAAAAAATTATATTTCTATATACCAACAATGAACATATGGAAACCAAAACTAAAAATACCATTTATAATCACTCCATAAAACGATCTCAATTAAGCTATAATTTTTTAAATAAAATACTTAGATGTAAATCTAACAAAACATATACAGAACTTGTATGCTGAAAACTACAAAACCTTCCTGAAATCAAAGTGCTAAATAAATGGAGAGATATATCATGTTTTATGGATTCAAAGAGTCAACAAAGCAAAGATGTCAGTTCTCTCCAAATTGATATACAGGTTTAATGCAACTACTAAAAAAATATAAGCAAGAGTTTGTGGATATAGATAAGATTATTCTAAAATACATATGGAAAGGCAAAGAAACTAAAATAGCTAAAGCAATTCTGAAAAATAATAAAATAGGGGAAACCATGCTATCCTATTTCAAAATTTATTATATAGTTATAATAATCAAGATTATATGGTATTGTCAGAGGAATAGACATAGATCAATAATACAGAATACAGAACCAAAAATATACTTACAAAAGTACAGCTAACTGACTTTTTACAAAGTGCAAAAGTAATTGAAGAGAGGAAGGATAGTCTTTTCTACAAATAGTACTGGGGTGACCTAAACCTCACATCTTACGTAAAACTTAACTCAAGATTTATCGTAGATTTAAATACGAAATATAAAACTGGAAGAAAACATAGGAGAAAATCTTCAGGACCTATGGTTTGGTGAGGAGCTCTTAGATATGACACCAAAAGCATAATCCATAAAGATAATTCAATCAACTGGACTTCAACAAAATTGAACACTTTTTCTCTACAAAAGCCCATGTGAAGAGGTTGAAAAGATAAGCTAGAAATTGGGAGAAAATATTTGTAAACCACATATCTGATAAGCAACTAAAACCTAGAATTTATAAAGAACTCTTGAAATTCAAGAGTGAAAAAAACACAAACAATCCCATTTTAAAATGGGAAAAATACACAAACAGACATTTTACCAAAGAGGATATATTGATGGCAAATTAGAGCATGAAAAGACATTGGGCTACTAGGAAAATGCAACTTGAGACCCCAGTGAGATAATACTGCACACCCATCAGAACAGCTAAAATGATAAACAGTGACAATATCAAATGCTGACAAGCGTAGAGAGAAACCGGATCTCTCATGCATTACTGGACTGTAAAACGGTATACTCTCTAGAAAACAGTTTGGGCTGGGCATGGTGGCTCATGCCTGTAATCCCAGCACTTTGGGAGGCCGAGGTGGGTTGATCACCTGAGGTCAGGAGTTCAAGACCAGCCTCGCCAACATAGTGAAACCCCATTTCTACTAAAAATACAAAAATTAGCTGAGCGTAGTGGCAGGCACCTGAATCCCAGCTACTTGGGAGGGTGAGACAGGAGAATCACTTGCATCTGGGAGGTGGATGTAGCAGTGAGCTGAGACTGCATCACTGCACTCCAGCCTGGGCAACAGAACGAGATTCCATCTCAAAAAAAATAAATAAATAAAACAGTTTTGCAGTTTCTTTTAAAAGTAAACATGCAATTACTGTACAATCTACCAGTCACACTCCTGACATTTATCCCAAAGAAATAAAAACTTACGTCCACACAAACACCTGAGTACAATTGCTGATTGAAGCTTTATTAATAACCACCAAACCTAGAAACAATCAAAACGTCCTGCAAATGGTGAATGGTTAAACAAACCACAGTACATTCATTCAATGGAATACTGCTCAACAAAGAAGAGGAATTAACTATGGTACTGATATACAGAACAACTTGGATGGATCTCAAGTGCATTATGCTGACTGGAAAAAGCCAGTATCAAAAGGTTATATATTGTGTGCACCCTTTTATGTGACATTCCTGAAATGACAAAATTATAGAAATGCAGAGCTGGTACACAGTTGTCAGAGTTCAAGGATGGCAGAGAGGAGGGAATGGGTGCGACTGTGAAGGAATAGCAAAAGGGAGATCTTTGTGGTGACAGAGTAATTCTGTATCTTGACTGCCATCTACACATGATAAAGTGACAGTACGACACACACACAAACATACGCACACATTTTATACCAATGTCAATTTCCTGGAGTTGCTATTGTACTAGAGTCATATAATATGTAATCAATGGGGAAAACTGGGTGAAGGGTACATGAGGCTTCTCTGTACTATTTTTGCAACTTCCTGCAACCATAATTATCTTAAAATAAAAGCTAGAAAAGAAGTATTAACTTAAGATCATGTATTGCTTATTTAAATTATGCTCATATTTTTTGCTTAAATATCATTTTTAAATATCGCCACCAACAGAACAATAATCTTATCTGCTAATTAACTGTAATTCTGATGTTTATTATACATGAACATTGAAGGGCATACTTTATAGTGAATAGCTCCTTAACTACATGACATTTCCAAACTGGAAGGTACTATAATCTCAGGATTCTTTAAAATAAAGCTGCTCAAAGGTAACTAATATTCAACTGAAAACAGGAGAGCAGGCTGAGCACGGTGGCTCACACCTCTTATCCCAGCACTTTGGGAGGCTGAGGTAGGAGGACTGCTTGAGTTCAAGAATTTAAGACCAGCCTGGGCAACACAATGACACTCATCTCTACAAGAAATAAAAATAAAGATGCCAGGCATGTTAGTGCACACCTGTGGTCCCAGCTACTCGGGAGTCTGAGGTGGGAGGATCGCTTGAGCTCAGAAGGGCTGCGTGAGCTGTGACTGAATCACTGCACTCCAGCCTGGGTAACAAAGTGAGACCCTGTCTCAAAAACAAACAAAAAATCAATTCCACAAGGACAAAGGCAGCTTCAGAATGTTCATATAAAGAGACACCAGAATGTCTTTCAGATCTTACGAGATCCATCCACAAGGAAGTGGATGTCATCACCTACCACCCTGCCTGGCATGTACCAGGAAACACTCAGTAAACAGTGCGAAGCCAACGGATGAAGGACCTGAGGGCTGCCTTATTTTTGCTCACTGAAACAAGAAATGCAGGTTTACAGATCCCTTGCCATAATTCTGATCTATATTTTGAACACTTTTCTGCAATAAATCTGTACTTGGAAAGAAAAAAATGTATATAGATGAAATTTGTCTAAAAGTAGACAGTGAAGTAGTAATCAAATACACAGCATCCGTGTTACTAGGTTTTATAACAACACATTTTAATCTGCCTCTGTTATTTCCTTTTTTTTTTTTTTTTTTTAAGATGGGGGTCTCACCATGTTGGTCAGGCTGGTCTTGAACTCCCAACCTCAGGTGATCCGCCCGCCTTGGCCTCCAAAGTGCTTGGATTACAGGCATGAGCCACCGCGCCCGGCCTGCCTCTGTTATTTCCTAAATCCTCTTCCCAGCATCTGTTTATAAACTGCTCATGTCATAGATTATCCCTGTTCTATCAACAAAGACTCTGTGCCTACGCTGGAGGCTACTCTTGTTCCTGTTTCTTCTTCCACCTTTTACCCTTAACCCCTCCTCAAATCCCTACCACACGCACTGAGAGAGAGAGGCTGTGAAAGAGACAGAGAGAGAGAGAAATAGAGAGATGACTGCACCTTGTAAAACAGGAATTTAAACAAATCAGGCTTCATTTGGCACATAAATATTCACACACAAGCATTTACCATAAAGTATATACAGAATACAGAAGACTCCAATACACAATACAGAAGACAAAACTGAGTTGTGTCACCCTTACTGAATTCACCTTCAGCCACAGGACTTGAGAACTGTTTACCAAATTTGTAGATTCTATCAAGGCTTCAAGTTGCTTGGAGATGGAGTGAAGAGGAGGGTAGAGATCAGTTTTGTCGTTTGTTAGGAACTGAGAGGGGGAGGAAACTGAACTTGATAGTCACTTTTTCACAGATCATGTTATTAAATGCTTGTAACTATAAGGCAGACATAATCTACACTGGATAGGCAAGAAAACTGCAGCTCTAATGCTGAAGAGGTAGAGCCAGATTCAAACGCAGACTTCCTTGCTTCAAGTATTCTAAAGCCTACGATCTTTCCATCACATCCTGCTTCTGTAAGTCCAACCTTTGGGATTACAGCTACTCCTTTTCTCTAAAATAAGTTTCTTTTTTTTTTTCTGTAAAAATAATTTCTTCTTCTTAGAACACTAATAAGGTATCAGAGACCCGTTGGTAGAGAAGGAGCCTGAGGCTACACTTGACACAACTGCCCTCTCCCCACTGTACTGCCTTGAGGTCAGGCTGTCCTCTCTCCGACCATGTTACTTTTGGAATGTAGTTAATTTCTAAGGTATTCTGAGAACAAAAAACACTGAGACTCCAAGATGGCTTCTGTTGCAAACACAAACACTTAAATCAGAGCTATTAACAACATTGTCCAAAATGTACTTTCCAGAGGAAACTCTGTTTATTTAGTTCTATCTAGCAACGTTAAACCATTTCCAGTTGCTTCCATTTTTCATTTTACTAAAATTATCTTTAACGGGATCAACTCTTCTCTGCAAAATGTAATTAACTATTACCCTATCTGTTGTTTCCGAGCCGTATTTTTTTCTCACCATGTCACAGATTTCACCGATTTCTTTCCACCACTGGCAACAGTCTTTCGTGGCTTTGATTTCTACAAACCTCATTTCCCCCCGAGCGCTTCATCCTCCTGGCTCTGGAGGTCTATGTGTAAATCTGCAAGAAGCGCAAAACCTGGAACGCACCGCCCTGCGCCCAGCGCTCGGAAAGGCTGGGTCGGTGTACTCGGTATTTCAAGTCTTCGATCGCGGGCAGGCTACGGGGAGTTTGCTACTCAGATGCAAAATGCTCTGACGTGAGCTTCGCGGACAGTTAAACACACCGCCGGCCCCTTTCTCACGCCCCATCTCTTCCCACCGGGAGAAGCTCTCGGCGCCCATCTGTCAGCCCAGGGCTCCTGCAGGCGCAGGCCTTGGGTGGCCCCAGGGTCCGGGGAGAGGCTGGCGGGAGAAGGAGGACGGAGGACTCCAAGGAGCCCAGCGAAGCCCCGTGGGGAGCCCCAGCGCCGAGGCCGGGCCTGAAGGCGGGGCGGGCCCTGGGCCGCCTCCACCTCTGGGCCCGCCCTGCGCCACACCCGACCCCGCCTGCTCCCCGCTAACGGGCGGCGGCACCCGCCTCCGCCCGCCAGCCCTCACCTCGCCCCGACGGCGGCCTTCGGAAGTCGGCGCCCGCCCGCTACCCGCCGCCTCCTCAGCAACCTTAGCGGACCGGGCGGACCCGGCCCAGGTCACCGGCGGCCCAGGCGCAGGTAGGCGGTGGTGCGCGTGCGCGAGCCTTGAATCCCCATTCGCTGCTGCTAAGCGACGCCCGCCCCAAAGCGACCAATCCCGGCGCGCCTCCACGGCGCGGTCCTGGCGGAGGCGCGAATGCAGTGGTTCTTAAAGGGCTGCGACCCAAACAGAGACGGAGCGTGACTGGGGCGCGCGCCTCCCAACTTGCCTCCCACCTCCCGGCTCTCACCGCGGCGGTTTGAGGTCCACGCCTGTAATTCTCACGTCCGGAGGTGAGAGGAGGCTCCGTGGTCTGAGCTCGATTCCTGCCGGGGTAGTAACCGGACTGACGTTTGGAGGCGGGTAGGTTCCGTGGTCCGCGCGGCTGGGCTGGAGGCCCGAGATAGGCAAACCAAAGAGCACGACCTGCTGCCAGTCTGGAAGGGGCGCCAAAGTCCGACCGAGGGGGACACGCCCCAAGCCGGGGCGGAGGCACCCAGAGATAGGTGACCGGCTGGAAGGCGATGAGGCGGCAGAGTCCGTCCGTTCATTCCTTTAGCAAGTATTGAGCACCTGCTGTGTGCCAAGGGTTGTGGAAAAACGGTGTTACGAGACGAGGGGAGGGGGAGAGCACCCTTCCAACAACCACGCACCTGTCTGAATACAAACTGCTCTTCAAGGAGGAGCAGGGGTTTTCAGGGAATTCACAGACGCTTCTGGGCTGCTGTTGGAATCACAGGAGGCCGACTAGGCGAAGGGGAGAGACCAGCATGTATATAAGAACTCTGTGGAAGGCAGCAAAGCTCCTTGGAGGGATGAAAAGAAACCCAGAAACGGGGGAGTGGAGAGTTCGTGCTTAATAGGTACGGAATTTCAGCTGGAAAAGATGAAACAGTTCTGGAAACGGATAGGAGTGATGATCACACAACGTGAATGTACCAAGTGCCACAGATCTGCACACTTTAAAAACGGTTGTGTACATTCTACCGCAAAAAGAAAAGAAACTCAGAGTTTAGAGAGTAAAGGAGTGGAGTGAGATCCACTAGAGCGAACAGAAGGGGCCAGATCATGTAGGGTCTTATGGCCATAGTGGCAAGTTTAGGACCATGCAACACTGATCAAAATTGCATTTTATAAACCCACTTTAGCTGCCAAAGTCCATATCAAAATGGAGAAGTCTCAGCAAAGCTATGGTGGGACTGGCCTGGGAGCCGGTGCACTCATCTGGGCAAGAGAGAATGGAGCTGGAGTGTGGACTAGGGTGAGAGTAAAGAGAAAGAGATCTAAGCAGGCTGCAGAGAAGTGTAGGGGCAACATCAGCAGGACCTGGTGATGAGCTGGATGTGAAGGGGCAGTGAAGTAGCTTCAGAAATGATGCCCCTGTTCACCCTTGAATGAATGGATGGCTGGTGGAGGGATGCACAGATACGGGGAACACTGCAAGAGGAGAGAAGATTGATCATGAGCTCCAGCTTTGCCAAGTTGAATCTGAGGCATCTTTGAGACTTTTGGTTAGGATGTTTCAATGATTAGTTTTAGGTGTCAACATGACTAGAGTAAGGGCTACTCAGATGGCTGAGGGAACATTATTTCTGGGTAAGTCTATGAGTGTGTTCCCAGAAGATATTGGCATTTGAATCAATGGACTGAGTAAGGAAGATCTGTCCTTATCCCATATGGGCAGGCACCATCTAATAGATAGAACAAAAAGGCAGAGGAAAGGCAAATTCTGTCTTCCGGAGCTGGGACACCCTCTTCTGCCCTTGGCATCAGAACTCCACGTTCCCCTAATCTCTGAACTCCAGGAGATTAGGTAGTGGAGTTCGTCCGTTTATTCATTTAGCAAGTGTTGAGCCTTTGGACTTTTGGACTCCAAGACTTGTACCAGCAGCTCCCCAGGTCTTCTCAGTGGCTTCTGTCTTCTCAGAATCTGCTTCTTGGCCCTAAGTGCCACTGGACAAAATCTCACACAGATCAGTGTTACATACATTGTCAACTTCGACTAGGACCTCAATACCCTTCAGCAGTCCTATTTGCCAAGGCATCTCTCTCTCCAGCTCTCCCCCAAAATCAACTTCCAAATATCCAGCATGCTCCCCAGATCTCCCACTCTTCAACACCCTCCCTCCCACACCCTGCTTTCTCTCCCAGGAACCTCCTTTACTGAAGAAAGAGCAACCATCTAAGTGACATCCCTCAGCTCCTGACAATTTCTCTCCCTCCAGCTACCACCTTCTTTCCCCTCTCCCCTTTACAACCAAACCTCATGGAAAAAGTGGTCCATATTTCAAGACTCCATTGCTTCACCTTCACTTTTCATCATTTCTCAGTCCCCAGCAGTTCTGATATCTGCTTCACCACATCACTGAACATGCCCTCATCAAAGGCATCAAAGACCTAGTCTTTCTCTTCCTGGTTCTTTTTTTTTTTTTTTTTTTTTTTAAGACAGAGTCTTGCTCTGTTACCCAGGCTGGCAATGGCGCCGAGACTTACTGCAACCTCTGCCTCTTGGGTTCAAGTGATCCTCCAGCTTCAGCCTCCTATGCCACCACGCCTAGCTAATTTTTGTATTTTTAGTAGAGATGGGGTTTCATCATGTTAGCCAGGCTGGTCTCGAACTCCTGACCTCAAGTGATCTGCCTCAGCCTCCCAAAGTGCTGGCATTACAGGCATGAGCCACTGCGCCTGGCCCTTCCTTGACCTTTCAGCAGCATTTGTCATTGCTGTCCTATCTGTCCTTTTCAGTCACTGTTTAAAAGAAAATTGGCATAGCCCCCACCTCCTGGTTTTCTTCTTCCTATATCTCTAGTCTCTTTCTCTCCTCAGTCTCCAGTGCAGCTTCTTTTCCTCTGCCATAAGAGAAAGTAGCACATTCTCCTTCGGCAGTCTTATCCACTACATGGTTCCAGTCAGTTTCTACAAGTGGTTTCTCAAAGCTGTATCTCCTACCTAGCCCTTGTCCCTGAGTTTCAGCCTCAAACAGCCACAAACCTGAACATCATTTGACATCACCTCCTCACACTGTACATTTCCACAACTGAATTTATCACCTTCATTTCCAGTCCAGCATCTCCACACTGTTTCCTGCCTCCATAATGTAAGGAACCAGCCCCCACACCCTACCCATGGGTACCCCAAGTTCAGTGGCAACAAAGGAATGAGAAAAAGATTAAGAATGAAAGTGGGACCAGGGGACCATCACTTGTAATGGAAGTAGTGAAGGCCCCGAGCTTAGGTTCCCCACAGTATTTATTGGTTACAATCACTCTGAGCAGTCAGCAGATGGTGGGGTGAAGGTGAGGTGATGGTGGGGAGGGGGTGGTGCGATGGTGGAGCATTCTTCAGTGAACTGGAACTGTCAGGTCATTCTAAAGACTGCTAGCAGTGGCAGCTCTGTGAGTTTCTTTGAGAAGCAGAAGCATGTGGTTATCTGTAGATTGCATTCTAGGCGCAGCTGGAGGGAGTGAGTCTCACAAGGAGCCTACAAGTCTGGTTACTTGGTGATGCTACAAAAGGGGTTTTAAGTCCTTGAGCATGTTATGCGCTATAACAGAGTCAAGGTCGCTCTGCAGCTGGAACTTGAAGGCTTAATTTGCCTACCCAGAGGCCTGATGCAGTTTGCCAAGATTTGCTGTTGAAATCTTGAAACCATTTGATGTGGCACCCTGTAAGCCCTTCCTCCACTGCCGTTTCCCCCAGCACATAAGTGGTATCACCAGTTTCTCCGCTGCTTAAGCCAGAACCCCAGAAGGCATCCCTAATTTCCCTTTTCTTTCCCTCCCTACTCCATCACTAACACCTGCCAAGTCTTTCAAATGCGCACACTTGTTTTCTCATTGCTCCCACTATCTCTGGCCTGCATGCTTGTAGCAGCCTTGTCACTGTTCTTTTTGTTTCTCATCTGGCTGTCTTCCCTAACTTTCACCATGTTACAGCCAATAAAATTCTAAATGCATCTCAGGCTTCATCATTCTTCTCCCTAAAACCATCCATGGCTCCCATTGCTCCTAGGAGAGTCCAGAATCTGGACACCTGTGTCCTGCTTAAACTCCACTTTGCATTTATATTGCCTTTACAAACCTTTTCTTCTGGAGCGCTGTCCCTGTATGCTGTAACAGGTTGGTCCCCTATACCTGCCTCAGCCTACACCATCTCATTATTTTTTTACCTGATAGAAGCTTTAATGATGTTTTTAAAAAATCAAATCCTTATATAAACTTCACTCAAAACCTTCGCTTTAGGCCAGCCTTGGTGGCTCATACCAGTAGTCTCAGCACTTTGGGAGCCCACGGCAGGTGGATCACCTGAGGTCAGGAGTTCAAGACCAGCTTGACCAAAATGAAACCCCATCTCTACTAAAAATACAAAATTACCCGGGCGTGGTGGTGCATGCCTGTAATCCCAGCTACTTGGGAGGCTGACGCAGGAGAATTGCTTGAACCCAGGAGATGGAGGCTGCAGTGAGCTGAGACTGCACCATTGCACTCCAGCCTGGGCAACAAGAGTGGAACTCTGTCTCAAAAAAAAAAAAAAAAAATAACAACAACACAAAACCCTTCACTCTATTCCTCAAAACATGCATCCCAGTTCCCACCATTTCTGAGCCATAAACATAAAGCCCAGAGATGAGATACTTAAAAAACATACCCAAGACACATCTTTGTGTGTCTGTATACGTACCATATGTAGCATTATGTTATATAGTATTACCTAAGTTACATGAAATTTTGCTTAAGATTTGTAAGCAAGTCACTTAAACTTTATAAACAAAAAGATGGGCCTGGCATGGTGGCTTATGCCCATAATCCCAGGCAAGCTTTCAGAGGTGAGAGGATTGTTGTCTGGGCCATCTCATGTTACTGTCATTCCTTACTTGTCTAACAGGAATAGGGCTGAGTGGAACTAAGCAAGACCTGCATCCCGTGAAAAAAAGCTCCTGATGGCTCTTTATCTGCCCACTCTGTTTCTCTGAAAGCTTTGGGGGATTTTCCAGAGGAGGAAGCCTGCTGTGGAGTTAACAGTGCAGGTTTAGTAACCAGCAAGCCCTGAGTCCACCCCAGCTCAGGTGTTACCTCACTTCTCTCACCGGGTTTACCTCTTTGTGAAATGGGATGAAAGCCGCCTTTCACAGGTTTGAATAAAGGAATTGTGGAAAGAAAGCCCAGCAAAGCAGATGACCTTGCTAAGGATCAGGGCCACCACTAGGAAATAAAGCTCTAGGGAGCTCCCCTTTTTAGGAGTGCAGGCTCCCAAGATCTCCCTCCTAAATGAAGTGGCCGCTGTTTACTTCATGTAAAACGAATCTTGTTACCACATCCACCACGGATGGCTAGAACAGGGGACCGGTACCGTATAGCAGGAGGTGAGCAGAGAACGGAGGAGCATCACCGCCGAGCATTCCACTCCGTCAAATCAGCGGGGGCATTAGATTCTCACAGGAGCGTCAACCCTCTTGTGCACGGCACTTCGCAGAGATCTAGGTTGCCTGCTCCCAATAAGAATCTAATGCCTGCGGATGTGAAGTAAAAGTTTCGTACCAAAACCATCCCCGCCCCCGTGGAAGACAATTTGTCTTCCACGAAACCGGTTCCTGGTGCCAAAAAGGCTAGGGACCGCTGGTCTAGTGGTCACCAGGAGTAACCGTGTGGAGAGGGTGTGTCCAGCCTCCTCCTTGCCTCTGGAAGCAAACCACCTTTGCAGTATGTGCGCGGGTTAAGGGTGGGAGTTCTAAAGCCAGACTGCCGGTATCCAGAGACTGGCTTTGCTAAGGGACCTTGGACAAGTTACTTAACCTGTTTTCTCATCTGTAAAATGGAGAAAATGCCTGTGCTTTTTAGGGTTGTCAACCTAATAAGCATTATTACTGCCCCAGATACGTCTAGGCTATGTGGGAAAACGCGAATTTCTCCTTCAGCAAAGAGTAAAGCGAATAGCAGAGTTTTCCTGGCCCTGCAGGTTTGGCCTGGCAGGAGACACGCTCCAGACGCAGGCCTGGAGGCACCAGAGTGAGGTCGAGAGGGCAGTGGACCTGAAGCCATATATCTGGGGTCCAGACATGCTGTGTGACGCCGAGCAAGCTGCTCCTTCAGATAAATTCAGTATTAACAGCCTAATGAGGTGCTGACGCCGGGTAGATAGTACACCCAGCCCAGATCCTCAAGTTTAGCTCTCCAGACTGCGCAAGCGCAAAGGATACGCAACGGCCCCGGCGTTCTGGGGGCGGGGCCCGGGGAAGGCGCAGAGTATCGCTCTTGCGCGTCCAATTACAAGTGACGTCCCTTCCGTCCCCCGCCCTGCGGGCGGCAGCATCCAATCAACGTCGAGAGCATAGCCCCCTCCCCCCATCATGGGTCCTCGCGCCGGACGTACTGTGCCTGAAGCTGCTGATTGGCTCCGGTGGAGAAGCTTGGGGGGCCGTGGTTCCGGAGCTTCCTCGGTATGTCGGTGGCCTTCGTACCCGACTGGTTGAGGGGCAAGGCGGAAGTCAATCAAGAGACCATCCAGCGGGTGAGCATCCACGCGGGCGTTGGGAAGGAGCTGGGAGTCCGAGGGGCTGCGGGGTGGCCTCAGCTGAGACTTGCAGTCTGTGAAGGGTGCTGACCAACCGGGGTGCGGAGTGAGATGGGCACGACATCAGCACGGGCGCCGGGGCAGACAGCCCGGCATGGGGTTCGGTCCCCCGCGGTCCTGACGTCTCACTGCCCTCTCTCTCGCTGGTCTTTCAGCTCCTTGAGGAGAATGACCAGCTGATCCGCTGTATTGTGGAGTATCAGAACAAGGGCCGGGCGAACGAGTGCGTCCAGTAAGTGTCCCCACCTCGGTGCCCCTGACCTGTGGGGGAGGGGAGGCCTGTGTGATATGGCGCTGTCTCGAACTAGGCGCTTTGGGTGATTGATCGCAGTTAAGCGCCTCTTTCGATTGAGGAAAGAGAGGCTCAAAGAGTTTGCTAACCTGCCCAGGACCACACAACGAATACACTGTGGAGCCTGGAGTCAGACGTGGCTCCTTCTTCAAAACGTGAATTATTCTCACTGCAAAGCCTCGTTCACTCAGAGCTATGCCGGCTGATGACAACAGGGATGGGGCTGGGAGCACGCAGAAAACTAGGCTCGGGAGATCAGAGCCGTGGCCCCTTTCTCATCTTAGATCCCTGCCTCATCCTTTTTTTGTTAAGCGAAGGGGTCAGACCATTTGCTAAGCTCCCTCACATTTCTAACTTGCTGTCAGTCTGTTCGTGACACACACAAAGAAAGTCCAAGTTAAGCCAAAGGTATATTCTGCATAATAATTCAATGCACTCTATTAGCAGATACCAACATGAGAGAAAATTGAGTCCGAGTTTCTTTTCCACATCTATCTAGTCCAGGAATTATGCCCATTTCTTTCTTTCTTTTTTGAGGCAGAGGCTCCTTCTGTTGCCCAGGCTGGAGTGATCTCTGCTCAAAGCAACCTCTGTCTCCCAGGTTCAAGCAATTCTCGTGCCTCAGCCTCCCGAGTAGCTGGGACTACAGGCGCCCAACACCACGCCTGGCTAATTTTTTTGTTTTTAGTAGAGACGGGGTTTCGCCGTGTTGGCCAGACTGGTCTCAAACTCCTGACCTCAGATGATCCTCCTGCCTCGGCCTCCCAAAGTACTGGGATTACAGGTGTGAGCCACCATGCCCAGCCTTATGCCCATTTCTTGTAGAAAAACATATTATTTCATTGTTACTAATGTTTCACAATCCCTACCCCCTAGAAAAATTACCTACAGTCCCTCACTGAATACCTCAATAGAATAGTAGAGATATCGATTTTTGGGTAAATCTTTACATCTGACTTTTGCATTTGGTAATTTGATTTTTAAAAGTTTACAGTAAACATCTTCTCCTTTTTCTGTATGAAAAATGATTCCAAAACGTTTCATTTGGTACAGTTATTCCCAATCCAAGGGTAAAAAAGTTGTCAAAATCTCCTAGTGGGGTTTTTCACATTGCACAGACCATGCTTTCTGACCTCTTGTCTGATTTATCTTTCTGGGTGAAGAACTCTATGCCCTGTAAGCTTAGGTTGATCATGAAAATGTTTTGTCCCTTCTTTAACTTGTCAAACAGACATTTTATAAGTATAGTTGGCCCTCTGTATCCATGGGTTCTGCATTGCATTTCAAAAATACTGGGGAACACAAAACAATAAAAAATAGCAATACAACAATAAAACAAAACAGTATAACATCATTTATATGGCATTTAAATTGTATTAGGTATTATAAGTAATCTAGAGATTATTTAAAGTATATGAGCCAGGTGTGGTGGCTCATGCCTGTAATCCCATGCCTTTGAGTGGCCGAGGCAGGCAGATCATCTGAGGCCAGGAGTTTGAGACCAGCCTGGCCAACATGGCAAAACCCCGTCTCTACTAAAATTACAAAAATTAGCCAGGCATGGTGGCACGTGCCTGTAATCTCAGCTACTCGGGAGGCCAATGCAGAATTGCTTTAACCTCGGAGGCGGAGGTTGCAGTGAGCCAAGATAACACCACCACACTCTAGCCTGGGAGACAGAGCAAGAGTCCGTCTCAATAAATCAATCAATAAATAAAAAATGAAGTATATGATAAGGGAGATGTGTGTAGGTTATATACAAATACTATGCCATTTTACATAAGGGACTTGAGCTTGAGCATCCTCGGATTTCAGTATCTAAGGGGAGCAGGGAGGTGTCCTGGAGCTAATTCCCTGTGGATACCAAGGGACAACCATACTCCTGGTACCAGGCACTGTTTCAGACACTGGGAAATCCATAGTAAAACAGATTCCAGCTCTGCACTCACGGAGCTGACATTCTAGACTAGAATCTATAAGGAAATGTATAATTAAGCACATAATAATAGGTGCTTTGAATAAGCATAAAGCAGAGTAAGTTGGGGGGAGGAGTGCTATTTTATACATGATATGTCTGATAAGGTGATACTTCCGAAGAGACCTGAGGTCAGGGAGCCAGCTATGCAATAGTAAGGCATAGTGAGATAAATAAGGCAGAGAAAGCATCAGAAGGAAAAGCTCCCTAGCAGGAGTGTGCTGGATATTTTCAAGTCACAGCAAGGAGGCCACCGTGGCCAGTATTCAGTGAACAAAGGTAGAGCCATAAGAGAGGGGATCAGAGGGGAACTGGAGGCCCCAGTCGTGTAGGGCCTTATTAGGACACAAGAACGGCTCGCCTTTACTCTGAACGAGATGGGAGCCTTTGGAAGGTTTTAAATCGAGATAGAACATGATCTTGATTTAAATTGTACAGTGCTCTCTCAAGCTGTTGTGTGGAGAATAAAGTGGGTGTGCAAAGGTAGATCAGGGAGGCTAGGTGACCATTGTAATAGTCCACGCAAGAAATGATGGTGGCTTGTAGCTTAGAGAGGTAGCTGTGAAAGTGATCAGTGAAAATGGGTGAGAATCTGACTATATTTTCCCTGAATATGTTAAACCAGAAGGTTGATAACACGGAATCATCCAGTCAGTGGAAGAGCCATTCCACTAGAGTGGGTAAATTATTTTCCAGTTTTTTGTTCGTGGTCAGTAAAAACAAGCCTCTGATTTTTGCCTGTTTTTTGCCCATAGGTACCAGCATGTATTACATAGAAATCTCATTTATTTGGCCACCATCGCAGATGCCAGCCCAACCAGTACTTCAAAAGCAATGGAATAATCTTTCAAAAGCAATGGAGTCGTCTTCCAGGTGGCTGTCGTGAGGCGTAGTTAAGTGTAATCCAACTCTTACAAAATACAGACAGGATCTTTACCAACTTAACTGGTTAAAACATGCATGAAACCTCTGTGGCTCTTTCAAAAAATGTGAAAATGTGAAGAAAGCTACTAACTTAACTGTATTCTCAGTGTAAATTTTTTTTTCTTTTCATGGTGAGCTTACCGTTCAATTTTTTTTTTTTAATAATTAAGCGAATCCTTCAATAAGCTGAGCCCAGGTGTCCTGTTTCCTGGACTTCGAGCATGTTTGGATAACAGACATCACTGGGCTGTTTGAGTCTACCTTTTCGTTTCAGCCTGAAGAGGAAACTGAGTAGGTGCTGGGCAGGAACTGGTGAGACTCCTGACCAGAGACCTTGCTAAACGGACACGTGACTGTGTGCTCCTTCCTACCAGTCTGCAAATGTGGTCCCCGACTGCCGTTTCAGATTGCTTTGAAATAAAGCTTACTTTTCTATAAAATACTGATATGGAGGCATACAAGTTTTCATGTAATAAGTATTCCATTTGGCTTTCCAGAAAAGCTATGAGGACTTAACTGTAAGGTATGTAACAGCAACACTTGATCATTGCCAACAAAATGAATAGTGATTCCTAATTACTACCTAACACCATCTGATAATAAATGGTGTTTAATTTCCTTCAGTTACCAGATTATGTCTTTTTGTTGATCTGTCTGAAACAGAATCCAAACAAGACCCACACATTGTATTTTGTGGATATCCCTTTAAGTCACTTAAAGAAGCTAGTAACTACTTGCTTTTGCATCACGTAAGGAGGGACCTGATGTTTTGTCAAGTTCCCAACAGCCTTTCACTTAAATTATGTCCCACCCAGCTTTGATCAGGTGATTCATTAGAGATTGCATAATGAGGAGTTTCCAATTTAGTGTTCTTTCTGACTTTATTAGCTGTCTTCTATTAAAAACTTACACTCTTGGAGATTTATCTGAAAGATGAGGCAAAGAGATTCTTGTAAGTATATCCAAAATTAGAAGCCCAGGTCCCTGCTCCTTTTTTTGGAGTCAAGGGTTACAACTAGGATAACTGTAAAATATATGTAAATAGTGAAGAGATAACTCTTTTTGAATCCCAGCTCTATCCCTTAACCTCTGAAAGCTCTGTTTCCTCACCTGTAAAGTGAGTATGATAAAAATAGCATTTGCCTCCTGAGGTTGGGAGATTGAGATAATGTGGTTGAAAATTGGGCACGTTTTATCTATATTAGCACTAATGTGTCATCCGAGGTGAGGGCTCTGGCTCTTTTTTTTTTTTTTTTTTTTTTTTTTTAGACAGAGTCTCGCTCTGTAGCCCAGACTGTAGTGCAGTGGTGCCATCTCGGCTCACTGCAACCTCCACCTCCCAGGTTCAAGTGATTCTCCTGCCTCAGCCTGCCGAGTAGCTGGGACTACAGGCAGGTGCCACCATGCCTGCCTAATTTTTGTATTTTTAGTAGAGACGGGGTTTCATCATGTTGGTCAGGCTGGTCTCAAATGCCTGACCTCATGATCTGCCCACCTCGACCTCCCAAAGCGCTGGGATTACAGGCGTGAGCCTCAGCGCCTGGCTGGGAGCTTGTTTCTTTACTCCCTCACCCAGTCTGCTACCCCACGGCTTTAGCCCATTTGTCTTCTTCCTCTTCCACTGTTTGTGGGATTGATACCATATTCTACACCAGCTGACACAAGTGGGCTGCTCATGGGCCTGACGTGGTCAGCAGATGTGATGGGCTGTGCAGTGTTTTAAATTTTGATTTAGTTGATAACTAAATATAAGAGGGGCTGGGCATGGTGGCTCATGCCTGCAATCCCAACACTGTGGGAAGCTGAGGTGAGAGGATCACTTGAACCCAGGAATTGAGATCAGGCTGGGCAACACAGGGAGACTCCATCTCTAGAAAAATCATAATTTTTTTAAAAAAAGGATTTCCTATTAAAGTCTGGATTTCTAGTAATGCTGGACTTGCCAGGGTAGCATCAGCCAGAGTGGGATAGCAGCTGTCCCCTTTATGGGGCAGCTTGAGTTGTTTACCTAGAGCCGGGCACACATAGACACTTGGATGAGGCCATCAGACTACCTCTGGCTAGATCCTGGGCAGGGGTGATGTTTCAATTTGGGTTTTTTCTAAAGCAGAGCCTGAGACAAGGCCTTGGGGGCACGTAGTTTATCTGGGAGATTATTTCGGGAACAGGAGTAAGGCAGTGGGGAGAGTAAGACAGGGAGGAAAAGCTACTAAAAGAGAGTGTTACTGAGGTCACTCCATTAAGCAATAGCGGCTCAGTTCTGTGGGATCCTCTGAGAAGCATTCAGAATGTTCCAGAGCTGTCTACCTGAGAGACACTGGTTGGGAGTGGCCTCCAGGGGAGCTAGCTCCCCTGCACTAACAAGCAGCGTCTGTAGCCGTGTGGGTCCCTAGATGGCAGAGAAGACAAGAGAGTGGAAAGGTGCAAAGCAGACCCCCAGGTTGGCTGCTGCCAGCACAAGGTGATGTGACCTTGTAGGAAGCTTTCCTAGTGGCTATAGCACCTATCAGAGGCAGGCAGGGCAGGACAGTGGGGCGGTCTGTGACAGCACCAGAGGCTCCTCTGCTGGGGAGTGTGGGCTCTGAGCAAGTCAGTGGGGCCTGGCAGTTAAGAGCAGCTTGCTGTGTGGGAGGGGGAGCAGCCTTGAAGACAAAGCCCAGCTCTGCTCCAGTGGAAAGGGGGACTGTGACCTGCTGTGTCCCCTCCCTTTGCCTTTTGTAGTGATGTTTGAGTCTGCAGGCAGAGGACTGAATCAGGGCAAATCAGAAGC
Source organism: Cacajao melanocephalus (assembly GCA_963573385.1). NCBI lineage: Eukaryota > Metazoa > Chordata > Mammalia > Primates > Pitheciidae > Cacajao > Cacajao melanocephalus. Next base: position 81,922 of record CAUYLG010007922.1, on the reverse strand, counting down.
CTCTGAGGACAGCAGAGCTGCTTGAGCCACAGCCTGCCCTTCACTCCAGAAGGCCCCTCCCTGGGAGACACCTTGGCAAAGCTAGTGTGGGCCAGCTAGCCATCTGCATTCCAGCCCATCTCCAGCTGTTTGCTTCAGAGACAGCCTGAAGCACAAGCATTTGCCATCTTTCTTGAAGGACCCAGGAATCAATAGCATTGTGAAAGTTGATTTAAAAACAAAAAAACAAACAAACAGGCGGTGGCTCACACCTGTAATCCCAGCACTTTGGGAGGCCAAGGCAAGCGGATCACCTGAGGTCGGGAGTTCGAGACCAGCCTGACCAACATGGAGAAACCCTGTCTCTAAAAAAAAAAAAATTAAACAAACACCAAACACAAATAGAGTCCATGACCAGACTCTATCAACCACTCTCCCTTCTCAGAGGACCTCCTGCTTCAAGAGTTGAGCCTCTACTCAGCGTCTCTGAGCCTGTCTCTAACCTGTGGGGTCAAATTGATCTCTCAACAGCCCACACAGGGTCTGAGCCTGTTCTCTTGGGTTTCCAAGCCTATGTCTTAGAAGTTGCAAGAGTGGTGACTTCCTCCATGATCACTCTTGTGGGGTGAGGATACGGCAGCCGCAACAAAGAGATCGGGTAATTTGAGATCAGGTTGTTTCCACAAAATGAGGCCTCTTGACACCTCAGTTTAACCTCTGGGGACTCCTAGTAACGATGCAGCTAGCGAGGAAATGAGGCTTGGTGCTACCTCCTGTGCCCTTGAACCTTTACAATACACTCATGACTGAAGGTCATCTGAGTATATTTCTTTTCTTTTTTTGTCTTTTGAGAAGGAGTCTCACTCTGTCTGCAGGCTGGAGTGCAGTGGTGTGATCTTGGCTCACTGCAGCCTCCACCTCCCAGGTTCAAGCAATTCTCCTATCTCAGCCTCCTAAGTAGCTGGAACTACAGGAGCATGTGCCACCATGCCTGGCTAATTTTTGTGCTTTTGTAGAGACAAGGTTTCACCATGTTGGCCAGGCTGGTCTCAAACTCCTGACCTCAGGTGATCGGCCTGCCTTGGCCTCCCAAAGTGCTGGGATTACAGGCGTGAGCCAATGTGCCTGGCTGGCCAGGGTATATTTCTTAAGCTAGGTACTAGATTCCACTTGAATAAAGTAGTTTTAAGAAGTTTGTTAACCTGTCATCTGTGTGCCCAGTGGAAGTCCCACAGATTCTACTGGAATCTGGATATTCTCTTGAGTCACTAGGACCTTCTCCTTCCTTCTTAAATCCAAGGGGAGGTGGTTTTCATTTCTGTTTGTGTTTGGGTAATTCAACAAATATTTATTGATTGACTACTATGTGCAGAGACCACCACAGTGAGGAAGCTAGACAATGCCCCTGTTCTCATGGAACCTTTATTCTTGTTGGGAGAGACATAGACAGTAAAGTATAAATAAGGACAGCTTCACGTAGTAGTCAATGCTTTGCAGAGCCAAACACAGTGGCCCATGTCTGCAATGCCACCACTTTGGGAGGCTGAGGTGTATGGATTGCTTGACCCAAGAGTTTGAGACCAGCCTGGGCTACACAGAGAGACTCTATCTCTACAAAGAATTTAAAAAAAGAATTAGCGGCCGGGCATGGTGGCTCACGCCTACAATTCCAGCACTTTGGGAGGCTGAGGCAGGTGGATCACGAGGTCATGAGATCAACCCTATCCTAGCTAACATGGTGAAACCCCATCTCTACTAAAAATACATAAAATTAGCCGGGCATGGTGGTACGCACCTGTAGTCCCAGCTACTCAGGAGGCTGAGGCAAGAGAATCGCATGAACCCGGGAGGCAGAGGTTGCAGTGAGCCAAGATGGTGCCACTGCACTTCAGCCTGGGCAACAGAGTGAGACTCCAAGTAAAAAAAAAAAAAAAAAGCTTAGTGTAGTGGTGAGCACTGGCAGTCTCACCTATAGTTAGAAGGCTGAGGCAGGAGTTCAAGGCTGCAGTGAGCTGTGGTTGCACCACTGCACTCCAGCCTGAGCAACAGAGTGAGACCCTGTCTCCAAAAAATTATTTTTTAATTTTATTATTTTATTTTTTTATTTTACTTTATTTTCCTGAGACTAGGTCTCGCTGTTGCCCCAGCTGGAGTGCAATGGCATGAGCTCAGCTCACTGCAACCTCTGCCTCCTAGGTTCAAGAGATTCTCCCACCTCAGCCTCCCAAGTAGCTGGGACTACAGGCGCGTGCCATCAGGCCTGGCTAATTTTTGTATTTTTAGTAGAGACGGATTTTCACCATATTGGCCAGGCTGGTCTGTAACTCCTGACCTCAAGTGATCCCAGCCTTCCAAAGTGCTAGGATTACAGGGATAAGCCACCATGCCCAGCCAAAACATAAATATATTTTTTTAAAACAGAAGTGCTTTAAAGAGAATTGCAACAAGATGACATGCTGAGGAGTGTTTGTGTGACTACTTTAGATTATAGAGTAAGGGATGGCCTGAGGAGGTAACACTGCACCTGAGATATGGACAACATGGAACCTGACACATGACCATCAAGGGACCCAGCCATGCAGGGAGAGGCAAGAGCTAAGCAAATATCCTTCATTCCAACTGTTTTTTTCTCACTTGAGTCCATTTATAGAGCAATATTCACCTATGTGGTCATCAATTCAGTTATAACAGGAGTCCTCATTTGACCAGGCCTGAGCTTGGCTCTTCAGTGAGGAAAATGAGGAGGGAGGGCACTGGGCCCTACTTTCAGGGAGCTCCTAAGCCCGGCAAGATAAAAAAAAGACTCACGCCCTGGCACAGACCAGGGCACCATGCAAGTCCAAGATATGCCTGAACCATCACCCAGACATGGAGGCTGCAGGGATTCCACGTAGAAATTATCAAGTGCTTCTTGTAGGTCAGAAAACGCCTACATTTCTCCATTCCTGAGCACTCCCTTGTTTGCAAACAAAAAAATGACTTGCCAGTTGTGGAAGAAGCTATCAGCATTCTACTCTCATTTCTTGAACTTTAACTTAACTGAACTTTATTCCTCTAACTGTGCTCCAGCTGACTCCCAACTGTCCATATTGTATCTATTCCCGAGGACACTTTTCTAAAACTGGAAGTCTGCTTTGCCCAGGTGTAGCAGGCCAGAAGAACCTAAGGATCATCACCCCTGGGAGCAGTTCCCAACCAGGGACTCTCAAGAGATATCCTCAGGTGGGATAATCCTGAGATGTTTCTTCTGTTTGTGTTCCCAGAGTTCTCCAGCAGGGTTACGCTCCAATCAGCAGCTGCAGCAGCTGGTTAATATCACCCCTGCACTGGTGACCACCCTTTTTTACCTCCTCACCCCCTGAATGTAGTTTCTTGAGATCACTACCTGTCCTAGTCCCTTTGCAAGCTATAATAAAATACTGTAAGCCGAGTGGCTTATAAACAACAGAACTTTATTTCTCACAGCTCTGAAGGTTGGGAAGTCCATGATCAGGGCCCCAGAAAATTTGGTGTCCTTGAGAGACAATTTCCTGGCTGACAGCCAGCCATCTTTTCATTGTAACCTCACGTGGCACAGAGGGTGAGGGGCCTCTTCTGGGTCTCTATTTGTTTTTGAGACAGAGCCTCCCTCTGTCGCCCAGGCTGGAGCACAGTGGTGCGATCCTAGCTCACTGTAACCTCAAACTCCTGGGCTGAAGTGATCCTCCCCTCTTAGCCTCCCAAGTAGCTGGGACTACAGGCATGTGCCACCACACCTGGCTAATTTTTTAATGTTTTGTAGAGATGAGGTCTCACTTTGCTGCCCAGGCTGGTCTTGAACTCCTGGCTTCAAGTGATCCTCAATCTTTGGCCTCCCAAAGTGCTGGGATTAAAGACGTGAACTGCCAGGCTTAGCCCCTGGGTCGCTTTTATAAGAGCACTAATCTTATTCAGATGGACTGGCTCAGCCAATATGGCTTCCATCAGCATCATGGTATTTGAAAAATGTTTACCCAAACCCAATCTGCTTGGCAAAGGCTATTTCCAGAAAAAGTATAAGAGCCAAGGATTCAAAGCAGAATTTAAGGGATGAAATCAGTAAACAAGCAGGATCAACATTAGATGAGTAAGGACCCTAATAGACAAGAAGTGTTTGTTGCAGTGGGTTTTTTTCATATGAATTTGATGAGATCCAAGCTCTCTCGTAAAGAGGATGTAGCGAGAAACATTTGTGAAAATACAGCCATGTTTTAAAACAAGTTAGTAGCAGAAGGCCGCTAACCTTAAAGGCCAAAAGATGGGTCTAGTATTATTCACAGTTGAGGTGGCTTCTTAAGTTTACTGCCATCGTCTCCATGGTCATTTCTGTGCCGCCACACTTCCATGCCACCACACCTCCATGCCACCACACCTCCGTGCCTTTCTCCTGGTTACTGGCTCTACCCCAAGCTGATCAATCATGACACCTACCCACCGCCATGGCCAGTGAGGCTGATCTAGGGGTAGGCACGTGAACCTTATCAAGCCAATCAGAGTCTTTCCCCAGAATTTTTCTTACTGGTTCTGGCAGGAAAAACACTTTCTCTTCAGACGGCTAGGCCATAAAAGTGCATGACCAGAAGCTGCTATGGCCATATCCCATTGCTCTCCACAGAGAAAGTCCACCTGATCTTGACTAATAGCATGAGGATATCATTCTATTAAAATATAATTGTTTCTGTACCTCATGAAACATTATACTCCTTATTTTCCACAAAAAAAGAAATCTAGGATTTCAAAAAATGTATTCAAATTATATGTGTGCGTGTGTATTTTTTTCAACCAAGTTCTGATAACTATCTCTGTATTGTGGGTCCCCAAGATCACTCTCAGGTTTGATGGTTCACTAGGAGGACTCACATAACTCAATATATAATCATAGTTATGATTTACTACAACAAGAAGATGTAAAGTAAAACCAGCAAGGGAAAAGGCACACGGGACAAAGCCCAGAGGAAATCAGATGCAAGCTTCGAAGAGTCCTCTCCCAGCATACAGGACATGGTTCAGTGACAAATTGTGACAACATGTGTGAAATGTCTGCCAGGGAAGTTCATTAGAGACTTAGTACCAAGGTCTTACTAGCGGCTGGTACAAACCAAAATTCTGGACTCCTAGAAAGTAGGTGTTCAGCATAAATTATATTGTTTGTACAAATAGTTTAGGCATAGGAAGCCACTCTTATCAATTAGAGAAAGTTTTATGCGTGTAGGGAATTATTTTCCATTCAAGTGCCTTGATTCCAGTCAAGGGCCAGCCTGTAATCAGACCTCCCTAAAGATACCAGTCTTGGGCTAAGCATATTAATAGGTCTTTTCTGCAAAATTTCCTATTTAAGATCTGGGATATTTTTTAATTTTTAAAATGGCACAAACAAAGTAGGTATTATATATGTATCTTCTCATCGTACTCCTTTTCTCTTCCTACATTCACCTCTTTTCTCCCTCCCCCAAGTTGTAAAAATGTAAAAGTTATTTGGAAGGTAGGGTCGGACAGGGATCCCTGCTTGAGGCTAAATTGTGTATTACAGAGGATGTGTTGAAGGGTACACTGGGAACTGAGAGGCAATATGCTGACAACTGATACGCCCTACCTATATCGGGATAATCATATACATTTTCTTTAATATGCTAATCTGGCGTATTATAGGAATAAATGTTCTGATGTTGAACCATCTTTGCATTCCTGAGTTAAAGCCAATTAGGTCATGAACATTTTGCAGTTTAAACACTGCTAAACTCCATTTTCTAATATTTTATTTGAATTTTAAATCCATGTTTATAGTGAGATTGGTCTCTTTCTTTTTTTGTAATCAACAATGTGTTCAGAGCTATCTCTTTATTAGACAAGGTCATAAACCAAAAGTTTCCAACTTCCTGTACATGGTGAGAACTTTAAATAAAGATCCTTGGATATAAAATGTGGCCCATATGGCTCAAAATTAACTCTGTGACATAATATTATTCTAAAGTCATACTTATTTTGAAAGCCTAAATATTTTTTAATGGCTATAAAAATACCACCAAGCTAGACATTTTAATTGTTGAGATATACAAATAAAATTACTACAGCAGCCCACACATTCTATGATTTCTAAACACTGAAACATCGTTGGTTTGGGGGAAGATGCTGCTGTCCTTCACAGTTCATTAAGAGTTCAGATGCTTTTTGTGAAAGCCCAACTTTTCTTCCACCTGCTAAACTGTCTTTTCAGAAGTCTTGCCAGATGTTTTCTTTGTTTGCCTCTCCATGTTGCTGCTTAATTTGATAGATGTAATTTTCTAGCTGAACAATCATCCATTCAATCTCATAATCTTACTGACCAGGGATACCCGATTTGACTCCATTTCTCTCAATTTAGATCCAGCTGTGAGTTGCAGGTTCTTTCTCTGCCAGTTTAAATCTTGAATATGTTTTCTTAACTTCTGAAGTTTGTTCTGTACGTGTTCAATTATATGAACTAGATTTTCATTGTATACTTTCCAGGTATTACTTCCATGCTGTGACATTAGTTCCAGATTCTCAATTCTAACTGCTTGATGCTCTAACTGGGCCATGAAATTGTTTACACATTCTTGCCATGCAGTAATGTCATTTTTTTTTTTTTTTTTTTACCAGAGGAAGGGGCCGTAAGCTCATATCATTTCATACCGAGTAAGTCAACTGATGGATTGTCAAGCAGCCAGTCTTTCAAATTCATTTCTCATTATGTCAGTTTCAAAGGCAGAATAATCCCGGCTGTCAGGTAGCTCAGGTAGTTCTTAATAGGTTGGTATCTGCAAGTTTCCTCGTCCGCCAGTGCTGCAGCCGCTTCCCACACACCAGTGGCTTCATAACCTTCATCAGAATAAGGCAGCACATCCACCACAAGCTCTCCAGCCACCAAACCCATGCCCGCCATTCTGGGGACCTCAGGTTTGCCTGCGTTTTCTCCATCTGTGTAAACAATTCTCTGGCCTCTAACTTTCTTGTACTGTCTTGATATTCACAAAGTAGGTTAGATAACCTTCTCTCTTTTTTAACGTTTCAAAACATTTGAGAAAGGGATTATTGTTCCTTTAGGGTCTGAAAAAAATTGCCTACAAAACAATCTGGAACTTGTATCTTGGGGAAAGGAAGACTATGTTTGTTCTTAATAGTTTCATTATGAAAAATTTCAAAGATATAAAAGGAGAGAACATAGCTCAATAAATCCCATCTATCATTTAGAGGCAACAATTAAGATTTTTGCCAATTTCACTCAATATCCATTTTAAAATTTATTTTCTGGCTAGGCGTGGTGGCTCATGCCTATAACCCCAGCATTTTGGGAGGCCAAGGCAGGAAGATGGCTTGAACCCAGGAGTTTGAGACCAGCCTGGGCAACATGGCAAGATCCCCATCTCCACAAAAAATTTAAAAATTAGTGGGGCATGCTGGCTTGTGCTTGTGTTCTAAGCTACTTGGGAGGCTGAGGTGGGAGGATCACTTGAGCCCAGGTCAAGCCTGTAGTGAGCCATGTTTGTGCCACTGCACTTCAGCCTAGCAGAGAGACAGAGGAAGACCCAGTCTCCAAAAAAGAAACAAAAAAAAAAAAAAAAAAGGGGAAAATAAAATGTATTTTCTTCATTTTTGTTTTACAAAGTATTTTAAAACAAATCCCAGATGTCATGTGTTTTCATTCCTACATACATCAGTATGCATCCTCTAAAAAACTAAGGACGAGAAGACAAAGACATTTTTTCTTTTTTAGAGATAGGGTCTAAATCTGTCATCCAGGCTGATGTGCAGTGGCACAATTACAGCTCACTGCAGGCTTCAACTCCCGGCTTAAGCAATTCTCTCACTTCAGCCTCCCGAGAGGCTGAGACTATAGGTGTGTGCCACCATGCCCAGCTACAGTTTAAATTTTCTGTAGAGACAGGGCCTCGCTATGTTGCCAGAGCTGGTCTCTAACTCCTGGGCTCCAGTGATCCTCTGCCTTGGGCTCCCAAATGGCTGGGATTACTGGTGTAAGCCACCGCACCACATATTCTTACATAATCAAAATTGCATTATCACATCTAACAAAATTAAATTTATTTCCTTGGTATCATGTAACATCTAGGCCATAATCAAATTTCCCATTTGTCTCAAAATGTCTTCCACAGTTGTCTGGAGATTTGGGATTACTAATTCAATATCTTCAACGTTTATTGGTTTATTCAAGATTTCTATTTTCTAGAAAATTATTTTGTTTCCCCACTAGTATTCCTGATTGATTGTTTTCCAGAGTCTTATCCCCTAAGTTCCAATTGCTGGCGTAATCACACTCTAAAAGGCTAAATACCCAGAATCATTACCTGAAAATTCCTACTACCAATGGTTCTTCTTAATGGTAAATCATGGACAAATTAAGCCTGAGTTTGTCAACTCTTTGGGTACCAACTTTCTACCACTCTCGGAAGAGAGAAAGGAGGCGTCAGTCCTTTGGTGGATACTAGGCCTAGCCCTGCCTTTTCCCAGGAGTTTCTTCACCTTAACCACAGATCAAATCGCATACTTTATCTTCAAATCATCTAAAGTATACTTTCAAATCACAGGACAGAATAAAATAATCTTTGAGAGAGGCAGGACCTTAGAAAAGAGGTATGTCATCTCATTTATTTTACAGATGAAGAAAGTAAACTTCAGAGAGTTCAAAGTGATTTGTCTCAGGTCACATAACCAGTGGCAGAAAGAAGAGAATTACTGGAGTGTCAAGATAAGAACGAATTCCAGGAGGTTTAAAAAGTTCTTTAAGTACATCCCAAATTAAGTATTTCATTCCTGAGCTCTAAAACCTATTTACATTGAAGCCTGCTGTCCCAGATACAGTCATTACAAAGCTGGGCAATGCTCTCCATCTTTTCCTTTCATGAATCCATTATGAAAGTCAGCTTTATGAAACCACTTCGTCTCAGAAAGGCATGTACATTTCATACTGTTCAAATCTGTAACTGTCAGCAAAATCAGATCCAGGACCACCTGTTTCTCAATCCAGCCTAGAGACTGCTCCTCTAACAGACACACTGGACTCTCAGGGAGGTAGAATGGGCAAGCTCTGACAAAGGACAGCACTTCTGTGATGGTGTGGAAGTACCAAAGGTTTGACTGCACTTTAAAAGTGGTAACAGGCGGCCAGGCACAAGGCTCACGCCTGTAATCCCAGCACTTTGGGAGGCTGACATGGGCAGATCACGAGGTCAGGAGATCAAGACCACTGTGGCCAACATGGTGAAACCCCATCTCTACTAAAACTACAGAAAAATCAGCCAGGTGTGGTGGTGCACACCTGCAGTCCTAGCTACTCTGGAGGCTGAGGCAGAATTGCTTGAATCTGGGGGGCAGAGATTGCAGTGAGCCAAGATTGTGCCACTGCACTCCAGTCTAGGCGACAGAGTGAGACTCCATCTCCCCCATACCCCAAAAAAGTGACATAGGTGCAGAAAACAAGCTGGAAAAGATCTAAGTCAATCTTGTTTTTTTGCGGTATTTTTAAAGCTCATTAGCTATCATTAGTGTAAGTGTATTTTATATGTGGCTGAAAACAATTCTTCCAATGTGGCCCAGGGAAACCAAAAGATTGGACACCCAATCTAGGTGAGCCCAATTTCCAAATTTACTATAAAACTACAGTGTGCCACTTCACATCCATTAGGATGGCAATAAACAAAACCAGAAAATAACAAGTGTTGGTGAGGATGCAGGAAAATTAGAACCCTTGTGTATTGCTGATGGAAGTGTAAAATAGTGCAGCTATGGAAAACAGTATGGTAATTCCTGGAAAAATTATCATCCAGTGATTCCATTTCTGGGCATATACCCAAAATAATTGAAAGCAGGTTTCAAAGAGGTATTTGTACACCCATGTTCATAACAGTACTATTCACAACAGCCAAAAGGTAGAAGCAATCTAACTATCCACTGACATATGAATGGATAGACAAAATATGATATATACATACAATGGAATATTATTCAGCCTTAAAAAAAGTAAGGAAACTCTGACATGCTACAACATGGATGAAATGGAAGCCATGCTAAGTGAAATCACCCAGTTACAAAAGAACAACTTCTTTTTTTGACACGGAGTTTGGCTCTTGTCGCCCAGGCTAGAGTGCAGTGGTGCGATCTCGGCTCACTGCAATCTCCGCCTCCCGGGTTCCAGTGATTCTCTTGCCCCAGCCTCCTGAGTAGCTGGGATTACAGGCGCCCGCCACGATGCCCAGCTATTTTCTGTAGTTTTAGCAGAGATAGGGTTTCATCATGATGGCTAGGTTGGTCTCGAACTGCTGACCTCAGGTGACGCACCAGTCTCGGCTTCCCAAAGTGCAGGGATTACAGGCGTGAGCCACCGCGCCCAGCCTAAAAGAACAAATATTGTATGATTCTACTCCTGTGAGTAGACACATTTACAGAGGCAGAAAGTCAAAGGGTGGCCGCCAGGAGCTTGGGATCAGGGGAAAATGGGGAGTTACTGTTTAACGGATACAAAGTTTCTTGACCAAGCAGAAGAAAGGATATCAGAGGTCGAAGAAATTAAAAAAAAAAAAAAAAAAGTTTCAGTTTTGCAAGATGAAAAATGTTCTGTGGGTGGATGGTAGTGAAGGTTGCACAACAATGTGAATATAGTTAATGCCAGTGAAGTGTACACTTAAAAAATAGTTAAAATAATAACTTGCATGTAATGTACATTTTATAGTTTAAAAAAACTTTAAAAACTGTGTGGTACTGATACACAGACCACTGGAACAAAAATCCAGAAATAGACTCACACATATATGGTCACAAGACGAAGGTAATTCAACGGATGAGTCTTTTTTACAAATGGTAATGGAACGACGGTATATCCCTATAGGAAAATGTGACACCAACCAGACAACATAAGCAAAAATTAATGCTATTAGACAATAGACTTATATGTAAAAGACTACATAAGACATATATGAAAACATAGAAGACCTTCACGAACTTGAGGTAGGCAAAGATTTCCTAGCACAGAAAAAGCACAAACCATAAATGATAAAACTGACCAACTTGCCGGGCGTGGTGGCGCACGCCTGTAATCCCAGCACTTTGGGAGGCCGAGGCGGGCAGATCACCTGAGGTCGGGAGTTCAAGACCAGCCTGACCAACTTGGAGAAACCCCATCTCTACTACATATAAAATTAGCCAGGCGTGGTGGCGCACGCCTGTGATCCCAGCTACTCAGGAGGCTGAGGCAGGGGAATCGCTTGAACCCGGGAGGCGGAGGTTGCAGTGAGCCAAGACTGCGCCATTGCACTCCAGCCGGGGCAACAAGAGCGAAACTCCATCTCAAAAAACAAAAACAAAACAAAACTGACCAACTGCCGTCACCAGAATTAACAACTTCTTTTACCAAAAACATGGTCAAAACAATGAAAAGACAAGGCCCAGACTGAAAGACTTCGCAATAACTTATGTAACAAAAGATTTGTATTCAGAACATACATGTATCTAACAAAACATCTGCATGCACAACTGTTAAACTCGAAAGACCAGCTTTCAAAATGGGCCGAAGACTGGAACTGAAACTTGACGAAAGACGCAGAATGGCCAGTGACGCTGGCGCCAAAGCGGGAAGGAACGCATTCCTCAGCCTAAAAGGCCTAACGGCAGGACACGGACGTAAGCACCCCCACCAAAAAGAACGCAGAACAACACGCCGCCTCGGCCAACGAAAACTCAAAGCCCGATTCACTCCGTTCCTCCACAGCGATGGAAAACGGAATTCTCGCGGTATCGAAAGATGCACGGACGCTCACAGCCACGCAGGACGAGATGGAGAGCGCAGGCGCATCCACGGCTCTCGGATTGGGCGACTGACTGCAAAGGGCGGGGCAAACAGGACGCGCAGGTGTGGAAGTGCCGGCTGGAATCTCCTCGGGAGCTCACCAGACACGCCCCCGTGCGCGCGCTCCCGCCGCCGCCACCTCCCGTTGACCACCCCCGTCTAGACTGCAGTCTCGCGGTATTTGTGCCGACTCTCGCGGGGTTTAGCGTGGCACTGGGAGGCCGGGCGCAGGAGCTGACGTTCCGTTAGTGGCGTTGGGGTCTGGCTGCGGTGGCAGTGCCTTCTCCTCTGCCCACGGGGACCCGCTCAGGCTGGACGCCAGCCAGGTGAAGAGCTCGCCCGCAAGCGTGCGCGCTGCGTAGGAGGCGCGAGGCCCGGGGCGGGAGGGGGCCGCGTCTTGGCCTCCTGCGCTGTCGCCAAGGCCGGCGTGAGGCACCGTGGCGCGGACTCGGTCTCAGCCCCGCCTCGCCCCTGCCCTGACCGCTTTCCTCCCCCTCTCTCCCAGCTCTTGCCGCCACCTCGATCGCGATGGGGGCGCAGGACCGGCCGCAGTGCCACTTCGACATCGAGATCAACCGGGAGCCGGGTGAGCTGGAGCCTGGGGAGCGCTGTGGGCCGAGGCCTGCCTCGGCGGAGGGGAGGGTCCGCCCTCGGCCACCCTTCCGGCCCTTGGGGTGCGGGTCGGAGGTGCAGTCCACTTGCCGTGTCTCCGGAGGGAAAACAGCGGGAGAGGACGGTGGCCCGGGCACGCCCCCAGCTCGCAGCCCGGGCCGCGTCCTCCCGGACCCCACACGCCCCCCTGCGTCTCCAGACCGAGTCCTCGCGCCAGCCTGGCGCCAAGAAAAGGAGGTGCGGTTCCTTGAGGAGTTTTCTCCCCAGTGTCTCTGTGGGGCGAACACTCCCGATCCGATTTCCGGTGTCTTCGTGCTGTGAAGTTTCAACTAGTAGGAAATACACAGTATTTCCTAATCACGATGTATCACTAAGATGTTAACGCTGCCTCTGTTTTTCCTTGATCTTTAGCTGGAATTTCGTGGTTCCTGGGAAAGTTGCATCGGGAACGTCTTTTGTGATAAACCAGAGCGTTCTGTACCAGCAGAAGTGCAGCATGCATGCATTTAGCACTGATGTGTTGTCTTCCAGCCATTTGTTAGTGTATTTTTTTGAAAATAAAACATTTCCTTCTAAAGCATAGCTGTTTCATTCTAAGTAGCAGAGCGTGCACAGTTTCAAACTGTTTTCTTAGGTTTTTTTTGGTATCTGTGACGAAAGTTTTAATTGGAGGCACATATATATTTACTGTCTTTGTGCAGCATCTTGTTCTGCAGATTCTTAGGAGAATCTCTACTGTTCTAGGCTCTGGAGCTAGAGCAGTGCATAAAACAAAGGCCTCCTTTCCTTTTATAGTTTATATTCTACTGGGGGGAAGAGAGAGACAACTAGGAAAAAAGTAACAGTGACTTGTAGTTGGGCTGCTATTTTAATAAGTTGGTCAAACAAGGCCATTTTGAGAAGATGACGTTTAAGCAGGTATCTGAAGGAGATGAAGTGAGGCATAGTTAAGAAGGGCGTTCCTGTAAACAGTATAGCCCTGAGGAGCAGTGGTGCAGTCGTGCGCGGTGACACTTCCGTCTCTAACAGTGCTCTTATATATTAAATACCTTATTTTTTCTGTAACTTTTTAATGTTTAGGTATGTTTAGATACACAAATACTTACATTGTATTAAAGTTGCCTACAGTATTCAGTGTAGTAACATCCTGTACAGGTTTGTAGCCTAGGAGCAAACATACCACATAGCCTAGGTGTGCAGTAGGCTGTACCATCTAGGTTTAAGTACACTCCGTGATGTTCACGCAGTGACGAAATTGCCGAATTACACATTTCGCAGAATGCGTCGTGGTTATTAAACAATAGAGGACTGTACTTGCGTGTTTGAGAGAGAGCAAGGTGCCCAGTGCGGCTGGAGTACAAGGGGGAAGAGAATAGTAGGAAATGGCTTATGGAGCTGACTCAGTGAGGTAGGAAGATATTAAAGGGTTTTGAGCAAAGGAATGAGATAATCCTAGAAATTTAGTTGCCTTCTCTCTCTTTAATGTTTTTAGCCTTGATTGATTTTTTTAAATAAGTATTACTAGAAAGCCTTGATGGACCTTAATCCTTGTTCTGTAGTAAATCCATGCTTCAGATAACAGGGTTTTGTTTTTTTTTTTTTTAAGAATTAAAAATAGGCCAGGCTTGGTGGCTCACACCTGTAATCCCAGCACTTTGGAAGGTAGAGGCGGGTGGATCATTTTGAGCTCAGAAGTTCGAGACCAGCCTGGCCAACATGGTGAAACCCTTTCTCTACTAAAAGTACAAAAATCAGCTGGGTGTCGTGGCTCTTTCAGTTTTTGCCTGTAGTCACAGCTACTTGGGAGGCTGAGGCTGGAGGATTGCTTGAGCCTGGGAAGCAGAGGTTGCAGTGAGCAGAAATTACACCACTGCATGTCAGCCTGGGTGATGGAGCCAGACCCGTCTCAAAAAAAAAAAAAGAAAAAATAGTAGAGTGCTGAAAAGTAGAAGTATGACCAGGCATGGTAGTTCATACCTGTAATCGCAGTACTTAGGGAGGCCCAAGCAGGAGGACTGCTTGAAGCCAGGAGTTTGAGACCAGCCTGGGCAACATAGCAAGACCTTGTCTCTACACACAAGAACTTTTTTTTGATTAGCCAGGCATGGTGGTGTTCACCTGTACTTGGGAGGGTGAGGTGGGAGGATGGCTTGCGCTCATGGGTTTAAGGCTGCCGCCTTGAGCTGTGATTGCACCACTGCACTCCAGTTTAATCAACAGAGCAAGATGCTGTTTCTAAAAAAATTTTTAATTTTAAAAACTTAATAAAAGTACAAGTAAAAAGTTCTGTAGTCATGTTAAGTACTCTTTTCCTAGTAAATGTTGAGATCCTAGATTTGCACGTAACCTGTGTTGTGAAGTCTCCAGAATATATTTGGCATATGTTCAGTGAACCTCAGTCCTTAACATGCAAGGTAATTCTGATAGATGTGTGTAGATGTGATTAGCACTCTTGAGAATGACAAATCATGAAACAAGGAATGCAATGCTTACATTGTTCTAGGTTTAATCATTTGATAATTGGCAATTTCATATGGTTCAGTCTGATAAAATACTAGCACTTTTTGAGTATATTAACTAAATAGCGGATTTTACACAACTTTTTTTTTTTTTTTTTTGAGATGGAGTCTCACTTCTTCGCCCAGGCTGGAGTGCAGTGGTGCAATCTTGGCTTACTGGAGCCTCAACCTCACCTTCCAGGTTCAAGCGATTTTTCTACCTCAGCCTCCCCAGTAGCTGGGATTACAGGCATGTGCCACCACGCTCAGCTAATTTTGGTATTTTTAGCAGAGATGGGTTTCACCATGTTGGCCAGGCTGGTCTTGAACTCCTGACCTCAAGTGATCTGCCTACCTTGGCCTCCCGAAGTGCTGGGATTACAATCGTGAGCCACCGTACCCAGCTGATTTTACACAACTTTTAAGGGTCACTTCACCTGTATGAAGTGTCCTGTTCTGTAGGATTTAACTATTAGTACATATGTCAGGATGTACTTACTCAAGTAATACTCTTGACTACTTGTATAGTTAGTGATTTACTTGATATTAGAAAACAGTATCTTTGATTTACTTTGATAAGTAAAGATCATTTTAAGAATGGCCACACTGTCCACGTTAATGAGACATGAAGAAGTATTGATAAAAATTCAGTTGAATATAGCACATTATGTCTTTTCCATTACTATCCATAGAAATGTGCCCATTTTATAGCAAACAAGTTAACTATTATAAAGCCACTTAATGAATGCAGGTATATCTTTTAAAAGTCTTTAAATTGTATTTGAGTTTTTCTCTGAATCTAATAAGATGGTTTTTAAAATAATTCCAGGATAGTTTTTTATAATTTTCTTTTCAGTCATGTAAGATTTTGTTTTATTTATTAGATGTAAGAATATTTACATTGTCTGTTTTGTTTTTTGTCTATTTCTTCTTAAGTTTTGGTAGTTTGTTATGTTATGTTTTGTTTTGTTTGAGACAGAGTCTCACTCTGTCGCCCAGGCTAGAGTGCAGTGGAACGATCTCTGCTCACTGCAGTCTCTGCCTCCTGGGTTAAAGTGATTCTCATGCCTCAGCCTCCCTAGTAGCGGGATTATAGGCACCCACCATTACGCCTTGTGAATTTTTATATTTTTTAGTAGAGATAGGGTTTCTCCATGTTGGCCAGGCTGGTCTCGAATCCCTGAACTCAAGTGATCTACTTGCCTCGTCCTCCCAAAGTGCTAGAATTACAGGCATGAGCCACCGTGTCCAACCTGTGGTTTCTATTAATAAGATATTGGTGCATTTTATCTAAGTTGTCAAGTTTATGTGCCATAGCCTCTTATTTAATATCTGTGGGGTCTGTAGTGATCACTCTTTTCAGTCCTGATGTTGATAATTTGTGCCTTTTGTCTTTTTCCTTTGTCAGTCTGACTAGAGGTTTATCCACTTTATATTTTCAAAGAACCAGATTTTGGTCTGATTGAATTTTGTTTCTGATTTTCTGTTTTCAATTTCATTGATTTCTTTATTTCTCTCATGCTTGCCTCAGTGTTTATTTTGTTCTTTTTCTAGTTTCTTCACAGTGAAGCGTAGATTGTTAATTTGATACCTTTCTTTTTTGGTTGTTGAGATGGAGTCTCAAATGACTTCTAATTTAATTCCATTATGGCTAGAGAACACACATTATTTCAGTTCTTCGTGCACTTGAAAAGAACGTACAGTCTGCTGTTTTTGTGTAGTGTTCTACAGATGTCAGTTAAATCCAGTTGGCTATTAGTGTTGGTCAGTTTTTTTATATCATTGCTGATTTTCTACTTGTTTTACTGATTACCAAGAGAGGAATATTGAAGTCTTTATAATTGTGGGTTTATCTATTTCTCTCTCTCTTTTTTTTTTTTTTTTTTTGAGACTGAGTCTCCCTCTGTTGCCCAGGCTGGAATGCTGGAGTGCAATGGCATGATCTTGGCTCATCGCACTCTCTGCCTCCTTGGCTCAAGCAATTCTCATGCCTCGGCCTCCCAAGTATCTGGGACTACAGGTGTGAGCTACCAAACCTGGCTAATTGTTTGTATGTTTATTAGAGACAGGGTTTCCTCATGATGCCCAGGCTGGTCTTGAACTCCTGGGCTCCACCTTGGCCTCCCAAAATGCTGGGATTACAGGCATGAGCTACCATGCCCGGCCATATTTGTCTTTTAAGTTCTCTTAGTTTTTGCTTCATTTATTTTGAGGCTCTTTTGTTAGGTGGGTGCATACATATTTAGGATTGTTGTCTTCTTAGTGAATTGACTATTATTATATAACGACCCTTGTATTCCTAGTAATTGTCCTTGCTCTGATGTTTCCTTCACCTGAGATATGAATATAGTTACTTCAATTTTATTAGTGTTTACATGGTATATCATTTTCAATCCTTTAACCTTTCTATATAATATTTAAAGTGGATTTCTTTTTTTTTTTTTTTTTGACACACAGTCTCGCTCTGTAGCCCAGGCTAGAGTGCAGTGGTGTGATCTCAGCTCACTGCAACCTCCACCTCCCAGGTTCAAGCAATTCTCCTGCCTCAGACTCCTGAGTAGCTGGGAATACAGGCATGTGCCACCACGCTTGGCTAATTCTTGTGTTTTTAGTAAAGACAGGGTTTCACCTTGTTGGCCAGGCTGGTCTCAAACTCCTGATCTCGTGATCCGCCTGCCTTAGCCTCCCAAAGTGCTGGGATTACAGGCGTGAGACACTGCACCAGCCAAAAGTGATTTCTTGTAACTAGCAAATAAATGAGTCTTGTCCCACTCTGACAATGTCTTTTAGTCAGTGTGTTTAACTATATTCATTTAATATAATTATTTTTATGTTTGGATTTGCTTTATTGCTTAAGATTCATAAAAACAGACTTGAAAATGTGTTTTTAGTGAACATTGTAAAGTATTTGGAAGTGATGCCAAGAAATTAGTCTTAAGAGGTTATAAAGGGGTCAGGCAAATGTTTGAGTGCTGCTTATGTCCTTGGCCAAGCCATTTAACAACCTCTGTGAAATGGAAGTGCTATACAGTTTTGTTCTTAATTTGGTTCCAAAGCTAGCAGGACAGGAAAATTTGCTTATATTCAAAATTAAAGTAAACTTTAGACTCACATTCAAAATAGCTTATGGTTTGAGAGAGGCATGTGGGATTTGATTTTTACTGAGGGAAAAGGAGAAATGCTTCTCCCATCTCAAGGTCACCCTGGGTCATGAGCTCATAGAGTGACTAGATGCAGTGGCCTGAAATTTAAATGAGTTGCACCATGTATGCTCATAGGTTAATAATAGGACTCCAGTGTAATAGTGCCTACATAATAAGATTGTTGAGAAGAGAAATTAAATAATGCCATCGCCTGTCTAATAGATTGTGTTTTTGTAACATGCACTTAATAGGGTGGATTCATTAAGGAGCAGAGTTTTAATGAGGCACACTACTGTTTGGTGTAACAATCAGATAAGCAGGTGGGAGAGAAGAGCAGTTGGATAGCACGGCTGCTCTGAGTCATCTCGTCCGTCCTAGCCGATGTGAAGGCGCTATGCTGATGATGGTGCTGGGGATGAGGGAGAAGTGAGGCGTGCTCAGTGGTAGGGTTTCCTCAGTGATGTTTTGGTTTTATAGCAGCCTCTTACTGATACTCCTAAAGAAAAGCATATTTTTACTGCAACTGGAAACTCCCTTGTCCTCCCAGTTCCTATTTTCCTACAGAAACAGTTGTTTTTATATACGATTTTTGATAATGCAGTGTTTCTTAAAATTCTGTCACTGTTCTTGCAGAGCAGTCTGTATTTGTAAAGTATATATAGCATAGTATCTGACTTTTTTTAAAAAGTTGCTTTAAGTATTGCATGTGCAGGAGTGCAGACGCTAAGTCAAGTAAGGGGCTTTCACATGACATATAGGTATTGTGCAGACAGACCTTTGATTTTGGTCACTTTTGTTCTCAGAGACTGTTCCTTAAAGTACAGGAGTCGTACTACTATACAGTGAAATCCTGAATTCCTTCTTTCACTCCTTAATTGTGTGTGTATACTTGCACAAAGAATTGGAGCCTGATTCTTAATTCAGCAATGTTTATTAAACACCATTTAAAATTTATGTAGTCACTTTTTAAACATTTTTAATATTTTGTCTTTATTTTAAATTTTTATTTTTTCTTGACTGGGCACAGTGGCTCATGCCTGTAATTTCAGCACTTTGGGAGGCCAAGGCAGGAGGATTGCTTGACCCCAGGAGTTAGAAACCAAACAGCCTGGGCCACATAGCAACACACTATCCCTAAAAAAAATTTTTCTTTTACCTTTTCTTTAGAGACAGGGTATCACTGTGTTACTCATGCTGGAATACAGTGGCCGTTCATAGGCGTGATCATAGCGTCCTGTAGCCTCAAACTCCTGGCCTCAAATGAACCTCCCACCTCAGCCTCCTGATATATAATCACTTTTAGTGACTATATTGTTTACCCTTATGTGAAAATACCTTGTATTAGGCTAAATGAT
The DNA here is from genome assembly GCA_963573385.1 of Cacajao melanocephalus. Lineage (NCBI taxonomy): Eukaryota > Metazoa > Chordata > Mammalia > Primates > Pitheciidae > Cacajao > Cacajao melanocephalus. The sequence goes on along the minus strand of CAUYLG010007922.1, from coordinate 62,502 downwards.
AAGATTGGTTGCTAACATAAAGGCTAAATAACAGTACTTGAAACAATATAAAAGTTTTGCTTTTCTGTCACACAGCACACCTTTAGCTGGGTATTTATGGACATGTCATGGAAAAAGCTTCATGTGGCTAAATAATTACAGAGCTGTTTTGGTCTTCTATGTTAATTTTTTTTTTTTTTTTTTGCTATATCCTTCGTTTTATATCTTTTACTAGGTTGCTGCCCCTCCCACCAAAAAAGCTTGAAAGATTCAAAATATTTTTAGTTCTACAGGTGAATACCTGCTTAAGTATGCTTAAACCCTTCTTTCCTCTCTGCCTACTTCGGAAAAGTCTACCTGTTTATTCCCACTATGAAGCATGAGGATGTGTATTTTCTGTCACCGGTCCAAACCCTTCACGTTGGTTTTTATTGATTCCCTACTACCTTCCTCCAACTAAAATTATTTTTACCCTGGGCAACATAGTGAGGCTCTATCTCAACAGAAAATACAAAAATCAGCCAGCCATGATGGCATGACCCTATGTTCCCACCTATTCAGGAGCCTGAGGCAGGAGGACTGCTTGAGCCCAAGAGGTTGAGGCTGCAGTGAGCAGAGGTTGTGCCACTGCACTACAGCCTGTGGGCAGAGTGAGACCCTGTCTCTTAAAAAATAAAATAACATAAATTACTTTTACATCACAGGCATGAGAAAAGTTCATAGTATGTTACTAAGTAAATAAGGCAAGGTGCAGCACAGTGTACATAATATCCTCCTTTTTTTTTTTTTTTTTTTTTTTTTTGAGATGGAGTTTTGGTCTTGTCCGGGCTGGAGCGCAATGGTGCGATCTTGGCTCACTGCAACCTCCTCCTCCTGGGTTCAAGCGATTCTCCTGCCTCAGCCTTTCGAGTAGCTGGGATTACAGGCATATGCCACCAAGCCCAGCTAATTTTGTATTTTTAGTAGAGACCAGGTTTCTCTGTAATGGTCAGGCTGGTCTCGAACTCCCGATTTCAGATAATCCACCCGCCTTGGCCTCCCAAAGTTCTGGGATTACAGGCGTGAGCCACCGTGTCAGGCCTATGCTACCATTTTTTAAAGGAAGAAAAATAAGAATATGTTAGTATTTGCTTGTGTATGAAAATAAACCAGAAAAATACACAGAAAATTAATGAAAGTGCATACCTGTTGATAGGGGTGGGAACAAGGCTTCTCATCCTGCACCTTTTTCCACTGATTTTTGAATCATGGAACATTACCTATTCAAAATAAAGAACATTTTTAGATGGTGCATGAAAAAAAATTTTGCCATTACGGAACTTTGTTTCCTAATACTGATAACATTTAAAACCAAAATTAACACTTTTTGCATTGTCAGACCTGGCAGCTCTAACATCTGGCCTCATTTGCTTTTATTTTAAAACCATGATTAGAGTGATTTAGGTTTAATTTTGTAATGTAGTAGACTCAGTACCCAATGCCACTCTTTTCCTGCTAGTTTGCTCTCATTTATTATTTCTTTGACTTACATCTTAGGGATATGTATTCAAACAGGTATTTCAGGATAAAATGTAATTATTGGATTTCCTTTGCTAGGTGTAGAATTCTTGTTTCACAGCATATTATTCCTTAAAAATGGTAGACTGTGTCAGTTGTCTCTGGTTTGTGATGGAAGGTGTCTAAAGCTGGTCTTCTTTCTTTTTTCTTTGTGAGCGACATGATGCTACTACCTGGATACTAGGAGGCTTTTTTTTCCCCCTTTATATCTCCAAAAATACATAGCTTTATTAATTGATATCTTGATGGTGTTCCACTTACATAATTTATTCTGGCAGATAGTGAATAATTTTGATCTGCATATTTGGGTATTCATTCATGAAAGCGTATTTTGTAAATCTGTCTTTGAATAATTTTGAGTATTATTATTAAATGTTTATTGAGCACCTAGCTGTGTACCAGGCACTACACAAGTCTCTGGGGATATAGCGGTAAGTAAAGTGGTCACAGGTCCCTATCTCTCTGTGTTCACACGCATCAGTCAGACGTAGTTTATATGTTTAAGTGTCCTTACCAATGGCTCCTCACACTGTATAGCAACTGCGTTTCCATGTGTCATTCCCAGCCAAGATGTGAGCTTCTTGAAACTCAGGCACAACGGTAGATAATACTGTTGGATTCTCTTGACATATGGGTAAGATCACAGTAAATAATATTTGAGTAAATGCCCCGATTTTATTGAAATGCTGCTCCTTTTTCTCAATCTTCTCCCTAGATTTTGCTCTCTGCCTACCTAATGTGATCTGTTCTTAACCTTTGCTCTTTTCCTCACCCCTTGCTGGTAACTAATTTTTCTGTGGGCTATTCTTTGCCCTCTGTAGTATGTCAACGCCTGCAACATTTTTCTAATTGATGCTCACTTTTCCAACTACCATATCTTCTTTGTACATAATACATGTCTCCTTTTTAAACCATTGTAGCTGCAATTCCAGTGCAACTATTTCTGAGAACAAGGAACAGGATTCAAAGATGATGTCTGATTTTATTCCATCTGTGTACTTGCTGATTTTATGCCTTTCACCTAGTGGGCAAATCAAGATCTACAACATGACATAGGCATGTCTTGGCTTTTCCCGTCTGTAGCCAAAGCTTGATATGTGTTGATATTGCCTGATTAATCTTAATATTGTTTCCCTGTCTTATTTTTAAGGATCTACATATTGGTATTTTCAGATTAAATTTAGAAACTAGTTCTACTTTGTGTAATTTTTGCCCTCAGTTGTGTATAAAAGCAACATACTAATGTTTACACTAACAGATTTTAGTCTTACCATTACAGAGCTGTGTTTTTATTGGCATAACGTTAATTCTGTGGAGGAAAACTATGTATAAGAATATTATCAATAGTATTGACCGATTCTTGAGCTCCTGGCTTCAAGAGATTCTCTGGCCTTTGCCTCCCAAGGCACTGGTATTACAGGCATGCCCAGCCAGTATCGACTGGGTATTAGTTTCCAAAGAGTCATGATCAGCAGGGGTTCTTAACTCTTTCCAGAGATGGGGTTACTGTCACACTCATTTTTCTCATCAGTTTGGGAGCCAAAGAGTCTTCTGAAATTCATTCCAAGTCTTTTCTTTACTGTAACTACAGTTTAATTTTTTTATTTTTGATATGTTTTGTAATCATAGTTTATGCTTGCCATCACTGAAAATATTTAATAACTAGACTGGTGAACCACATTGACTTTTTTTCTTTAAAGACTATATCTTTAGAATATTGTCTGAGTTTTAAAATAAAAGAATCATCACATGGTAGCCTGTTTTCTATAAAATAATACAATTCAATTTAAAATATTTGTTGAAAACTTGTTCATCTTGCTAATGAGCTTCAGTTCAAGTTAATATTTGCGGATCTGTATCCTGTAGTGTTCAATCTCAGGATTTTAGTTTGAAGGGAATACTAGGTTACCTCTTTATAGGTAGAAAACATAATTCCATTTTTTTGTTTGTTTGTTTTGACCTTGCTTTTTGTTTTTAAACCCTTCAAATCGCACACAAACGTTTTAACTTAGGAAAGTAGACTCAACTAATGTCTGGATCCCCGTAGTTTAGCCCTTGTCATGCCTCGCAAACCTGATTGGGTTAATGTGTTCTTTTCAGGATTTTAAGATGATTTTTCTGATGTGCCAGTGTTTAACCTTGTACTATGTTATTGAGGCCAAAACAATTCAGTTTTGCTCTATTTTTTTTCTTTTGCTCTTAACATAATACCATAGAGGAGATAAAACCTCTGCTCCATCCCTTGTCCCATAAGGTTGAGAGGGCAAAAGAAATGTTTTCTTTTCTGCACCAAGCTAGAAGAGGGTAAGATATTAGAAGCGAGTTTTTTTGTTTTTTGTTTTATTTTGTTTGTTTTGTTTTGTTTTTGAGATGGAGTCTCGCTCTGTCACCTAGGCTGGAGTGCAGTGGAGTGATCTCAGCTCACTGCAACCTCGGTCTCCTGGGTTCGAGCGATTTTCCTGCCTCAGCCTCCTAAATAGCTGGGATCACAGGCACCTGCCACTGTGCCTGGCTAATTTTTGTATTTTTGGTAGAGACGGGGTTTCACCATGTTGGCCAGGCTGGTCTCGAACTCATGACCTCAGGTGATCAGCCTACCTCGGCCTCCCAAAGTGTTGTGATTACAGGTGTGAGCCACCATGCCCGGCCAAGATTTTTTTTTTTTTTAAAACCACTTTAGTTTGCTGTTCTCCTCCAAATATTGGATGGTAATGTAATCACATGTCTGCTGTTTTCAAGTATATTGTACTACTGGAGGGTACACAATTTCTCATCATCTGTTAAGGGGAAACTAAAAGCATTTGAAACTTTGACCAGCTTTTATTTCGAGGCATTACGAGTTTTTGAAAACAGCAACATAGTAACTTCAGCAGCAGGTTGAGTTGAAGTTACTATGGTCCTAAAGAAAAGGCCTAGGTTTTGATTATTTTGATTATGTCGTTTATCCTAAAAAGTAGCCATCTTACAGGGCTGTTCTGGTATGCAAAGATCTAAGTCTGTTCTGGTATGCAAAGCTGGATGATTTTGAACTTGACACCACCTAAGCCATTTCCAAGGGATTTTTGAGGACTGATGAAAATACATTTATTATACTGGTAAAACGTTTCCATATAAATACAAACAGTGATAGTTACTGTTACTGATATTATAGGTATTTAATTCTGAAATGAACTTAGATACATTGCTCCCAACTTGAAAGTCTTGAGTCCTCCTTTCTGCTTTCTTTCCGTCTTTTTCTTCATTCCTTCAGCTTTTAATATCACCTACAAAGTTTTGAAATTGCTTTACAGTTTGGCTCTTTTAAAGGTATAGGCTAAGAGTGTTGACAGAGGAAGTTCTCACATGGTACTGCTTTACCCACTAAGGATGTCTGCAATGCAGTGTCATTGTTTACTCCTCAGAGGAACTGACCAGTATGGCCAGGAGTAAATTAAAATCATAGTGATACATAGAATCGTTTTGTATCTGTTCTGAACATGATTTATGCATGGTCCACAGTTATTTTTATTTACTCTGTAAGTCCTTTTGAATAAATAAAAATGTTTATAATGGAAAAGAGCTTGTAGAATAAAGGGAAAAGGAACTCAGAGTAATTGATTGCAAATCAGAACTACATTTCTTATTTTATTGATGTGCTTTCAACAGATCCATAAAGTGAAAACTATTTTTATAATAATACTAAGATTATGATTTGCCTTTTGTGCTCTCATTCTCTCATGAATATACGGTCAAGTTTTCCAGAGATTATATATTGATATGTAATGATATCACTTCTCTGACAGCTAATGGAACGTGTGCTTGTGTATTCTTGTGTTTTAAACATTTCTGAGTTTTGACATTTAATATAGTATATAGCAATAGATATGAACCATATAAACAAAAGCCCAATAATGAGTTTAAAAGAGTCCTGAGACCACAGTTTGAGAACCATTTCTCTCTGGCATAGTTAAATTGAAGTTGCAGACTTGTTCCTTTTAATTTCATGTATGTTGTAGGGAACCATAACCTCTTCTCTTTCTCCTCTCTCATGGAATAGAGTATGAGGTGGTGTTTTAAGAGTCTTGCTCTGTCACCTAGGCTAGAGTCCAGTGGCACAATCAAAGCTCACTGCATGATCATGGCTTATTGCAGCCTTGAAGTCCTAGGCTCAAGTGAACCCCCTGCCTCAGCCTCCCCAATAGCTGGGACTACAGGCATGTGCCACCATACTCAGCTAATTTTTAAAATTTTTTGTAGAAACAGGGGTCTTTCTGTGTTGCCCAGGTTGGTCTCAAACTCCTGACCTCAGGTAATCCTCCTTGCCTTAGCCTCCCAAAGTGCTGGGATTATAGGTGTGAGCCACCATGCCCAGCTTAAAATGTGAGTTTTAAGTGTAATTGGTGCAATTCAGAAAGGTGGCTCTTAACAGTTCGTGCTTAAAGGAAGAAAACTGAAAATAAGAGAGGACAGAGACCTTTCTTTTTAACAATACTTGCCAGAATGACGATCATTGATATACTCTCATCACTGGAAGGGCTCAAGCATATCTCAAACAACTATTGAGAGTATTTTTAAAGAAGATTCATAGTTCTGATAGGGGATGGTACTACAAGGAATCTAATGATATAAAGTTCCTTTAAAACATAGTTTAAATCCTATAAATTTGGGGCTGGAAACACTTTGACTGCATGTAAATTTTAACAATAACAAAGTGGTGGTCTTGTTCATAGGTATCACCCAATTAAATGCTTTCTCATTATATCTTTTAAAAGATTAAAATGAATTACAAAAATAGACTTTCTAATTTGTTCACCCTATTTTTTTCTCGCATTTAAATGTGATATATTTAACTTGCTTACTATTTTTTTTCCCTGTGTATTTTATTTCAGTTGGTCGCATTATGTTTCAGCTCTTCTCAGACATATGTCCAAAAACATGCAAAAACTTCCTTTGCCTATGCTCAGGTAAGTGAATTATTAAATTATTTCTAATGAGAAGCTGTGGCTTACAGTTTCACGTTGCTGAACAGAGTATTTTCCTGGAATAATAATGGACTGTGAAATGAATTTTGTGAATTAAAAAAAAAGTTACTGTATACTCACTTTTATATGAAATCAGGGAAGCATTTCTTAAGGGAAAAAGATTAGAAAGGAATGATCTCAAAAATGAAAGAGAGAGTAAGAATCTAGGTAATGGAATCTTCCGTATACATTTTAATTTATAAAATAATAGCACACATTTGAAACTGATTTGTTTTGGTAGAATTTTATGAATTTCACTACTTTGAAATAATACAGCATTCCAAATTTTACAGTAAATTTTAAATAAATAGAAAACATGGGGCAGGAAACATCTATAATGTTACTTTAAAATTAGAACACACTAAAATTTTTAAACCCATACTTGGATACACATATGCAATTTTTGCACTAACTCCTTGATTTTGGTTTGTTTTTTTTATTTGAGACGGAGTCTGGCTCTGTCTTAAAAACAGGCGGGAGTGCAGTGGTATGATCTTGGCTCACTACAACCTCCACCTCCCAGATTCAAGTGATTCTCCTGCCTCAGCCTCCACAGTAGCTGGGAATACAGGCGTGCGTCACCACATCTGGCTAATTTTTGTTTTTTTGTTTTTTTTTTTTTTTTGAGACAGTCTCATTCCGTCACCAGGCGCCAGGCTGGAGTGCAGTGGCGTGATCTTGGCTCACTGCAACCTCCGCCTCCCGGGTTCAAGCAATTCTCCTGCCTCAGCCTCCCGAGTAGCTGGGAATACAGGCGTGCGCCGCCACGCCCAGCTAATTTTTTTGTATTTTTAGTAGAGACGGGGTTTCACCATGTCGGCCAGCATGGTCTCGATCTCTTGACCTCGTGATCCACCCGCCTCAGCCTCCCAAAGTACTGGGATTACAGGCGTGAGCCACCGCACCTGGCCTTTTTTTTTTTTTTTTTTTTAAGAGGCAGGGTTTCACCATGTTGGCCAAGCTGGTCTCCAACTCCTGACTTCAAGTGATCTGCCCATCTCAGCCTCCCAAAATGTTGGGATTACAGGCATGAGCCACTGTGCCTGGCCTCATTCTTTAACTAGAGTAATAAATGTGTCTAATATTTCTTGTGTCCTATAGCATGTAGAGTCTATACCATACCATTTCACATTTATATGCTGCTTTGTATTATTTATTTTGGTTCGCATGCATGTATGTATGTTAAATTGTCATGTCATCTATTTCTTATACGTCTTTCAGTGCCCAGCACACAGGAACACTTTGACAAAGGATTAACTGGTTTGTTCTTTCCATGGAAGGATGTATGTATAATTAAACTTCATCTCTTTTTTTTTTTTTTTTCCAGGAGAGAAAGGCCTTGGGAAAACAACTGGGAAGAAGTTATGTTATAAAGGCTCTACGTTCCATCGTGTGGTTAAAAACTTTATGATTCAGGGTGGGGACTTCAGTGAAGGTAGAGCTAAAAGTTGTGTTGCTAATAACTCCATCTGTCAGTTTTTAAGTGATCTCACTATTACTTTCAGTTGTACATACTGTGTCAGTTATGGTATGATATAAAATGTGGTCAGTGAATAGTTGTTGGGTAAGTGAATGTTATAGATCCAAAATTATGAAAAAGCAAGTACCACGTAAGACATTTTATCTTGTTTTTATGCAGTTTGTTTTAGTAATACTAGTTACTTAGTGAATTCCTTTACAATGAGTGCCAAAGTACCATCTGATTGCTTTTGTTCTAGAATGTTTGATGTTATTACTGTTTGAAATAAGTGGGTTGTGAAGATCACTTTTTTGATGGTATTTATTGTAATAGGATTTGACACATGTTTTAAAGATGAAATTAATTGAGGATTCTGCGAATTTTGATTACTGCAGCAATTATAACGTTCCAAGGTTTCCTTCAGAAAATTGAAGCCATCAAAAATGATTTATGTGTTAGTATATTTTTAATGTTCATTGTGGCTTAATGTAGCTCATTATTTGCAGGTAATGGAAAAGGTGGAGAATCAATTTACGGTGGATATTTTAAAGGTAAGGCTGAATATTTTATGGTCTTTTGTTTCAGTTCTGATATTAAAGCAAGTTTGATCATATACTTTTAATGAGAAGAGGTTTACTTATAGTTCACTTTTTGCATGAAACTAATGCTGCATGAAAATACTTTATTTGCATGAATTTGGGGATAAATATATTGGAATATATAATTTTTAATTGACAAGATTAATTAAGGCTAACTTTATGGTTAAACATGACTTTCAGCATGGAGGTTAGGCAACTATATACATGAAAACTCCTATCTTCCTGCCTAAAACTGTCAACATATTCTTTTGTTTATAGAGAATGTGGTCTTTTGCAAAATGAAAAGGTAAGAGAACGAAGCTCAGTAACACAAACTCCAATTCTGTTCCCTTGCACCCTTCCTAATAAATTTATGGACAGTCTGGGTCAGGTTGTGGCTGGATTTCTATATTGCTTGAAGACTTGGAAAATTCTGTGTGTTATTTCATACATGCATCTGTATCTTTTTTCTTTTCTCAATGGGTCATTGATTTCACATCAGGGAAAAGAATCTAGTTGTGGGTTTTTTTCCCCCAAACCAAGCAATTTCTTTGAATAAAAGTTGGTATTTCCTCCTTTTTCAAAGGTTTCTATGTTTTCTTTTGGGTATATTAGAACTATGACTGTGTTTATTCTTACAATAGTAGCATCTGCATAAATCTAACTATTGCACTTGCCCCAAAAAGCCTTAGAAAAGTCAGTTGAAGAGATTTATGATGAGATCTAATATTACTAGGTTTTAGCGCTATCATGGCTTCAGTGTTATAATAGTCTTTTATATTTCCTTTGGGGGAAAATGGATTACTACTCTTTTTCAGAAGCCTGTTCCCAAGGTAATCACTTTTTAAAGTTTTCTATGTTTCTGTTTGTTCTGAAGGAGATATGTTTGTATGAATGTGAAAAGGAAATTTAACTTGGTTTTCAGGGATATTTCTGCTGGATTTAAAATAACTCTTAAGTGATCTTTATCACAGATTTTTTTTTCCTTTGAACTAGTAGGAAATAGCTATTTAGCTGGTTCTATTATGTAGCAATTTAAACTAATGCTCTAGGCCACTTTGTGGTTGTTCCTTGTGACAGATACTTTTGTATCTTAAAATTGTATTTTGCTATTTAAATTTTTGTTTTCACAGGACTTTCTTCCTTAGATAATTTTCTGATACAATTGAGTATAATCGTCCTTAATTTAGATACGTTCCTGTAACTTACTATAACATAATTATTTTTGGTCTCATAGTCTAGCTTCAATTCAGTTGAATAATAAATTTACCATATAAAAATTAAGCACCTAAGAAGATTATTAAACTTCTTCCATGTATAGTACATTAGACAAGCTAATTGGAAATTTGAAGGAAGTGAGCTAGAAATTTTTCTAAAATTTTACTAGTTTTCCCTGAAAGTTAATAACTTAAGTATCATTTAGCCAAAGTATGTTACTCCTAAAAGTGACTGTTCTAAGGCTGTTCGTATAAAGTATTAAACACATGTTCTTTTCCTCAAGGCTTTAATTAGTGTCTTTTGGCCTTTTTATGCTTTTGTTGTATGATTAGCTTAAATTTTTTTTCTGAGTATTCAGTCAAGTATCTGTACTGACCAGAAGAGGAATTTCATCCTTTGCTTTCTATTTATTACTTGAACATTATTTTAAAGTGACTTATAATTGGAGACTGACAAATTTGTGTTTTCTTCAAACAGATGAAAACTTTATTCTCAAACATGACAGAGCGTTCCTTTTGTCAATGGCAAATCGAGGGAAACATACCAATGGTTCCCAGTTTTTCATGTGAGTAGGCATAATTCAGAGATGAGCTTTTCTTAAACAGAGAAGCGCTGTTCATGAGAAAGATGGTATAGTTAAACCAAGTTTAATGTTAAAATTCTGTCAGTTTGATTTTTACTATTAATTTCTAACGTCTTAGTAACTTGTAAGGTCTAACAGCTGCCTCAGCATTCAGCACATATCCTGGATTAGAAGAACGGGACTTAAAAACTTAAAACTTAACCATTGTTTTAAAAATATGCCGTCATCTTCAGAAAAGATGACGGCATATTTAAACCCCTGTTAAATTTGAGTGCTTACTTTACCAACACTAGATTGGAACATAAGCTATTGTACATGTAAAAATTGTTCATAGTAGAGGATTCGGTTCGTGCACACCCTCAGCAGGGAAAGCAATTTGAGTAAACCATTGCATGGTTGTTTTTCTCTTACTGTTGCTCTTTGAGGCAATTTTGAGAGACATACTATTATTTTCTCCTGTTATATAGAGATAGGTGACTGGTTGAGCCAGCATTTTTAAAGACTCAGATTTTATGAGGTCTCCATGCATAATTGAATTAATCCAATGTTGCTGTCATTTCCACCAAAATTTATGAGATTGTCACTCAGGAAACTTAAGAATACTAAATTTGCTTTTGAAAAAGCAAATATCTTTAAATGTATGTGCATTGCACAATCAAAAACTTACCTTTTTCTCATCTGAAAATTCTAAATAAACCCTTTGGCATACTTTTAGTTATATCCTTATCTAAAGCTGCTTCAAAACCTATTTTTTTCATAATTCTATCATATAAAATATGAAAGATAACTTTCCAGCAGGAGGGTCATTGCTTTTGATTGGAAGTGAATATCAGTTGTGCTATGTATGTTGGAGAAATATTTTATTAATGATTTATTGAAAAAATTTTCTTTGTCATCTTTCTGAATGAATGAATATGAATGGCGCTTCCCTGTTTTTAAAGGAGTATATTACTCACATACAAAAGTCAAATGTTAAGTTTGTCTGAAAAATATATTTCTACATAATCTGGTGAAGTTCAGATAAGGGGCATTCTGTTCCTAAGAATGTCCTAAAAATGGAAAGCTTATAAAAATGATTATGCTTAGAATGATACAGGTAAAAGACCTACAACAGTTGTTCTCTTAATCTTGTTTTGATCCCATAGATGATTAGTTATTACTGTTCTTTAATAGAGTGATTTTCTATTCTTAACCTTCTTAAGAGCCAATACAAAGTAGAAAGAAATAATTTCAGAAACCTTTTAATAGTAACTTAATGTAAAAATTGTTTATTCTTTGGTTGAGGTTTTCCATTTCCATTTTTAAGCTTATCTGAACTGTGAACATGAAAAACATAATGATTTATTGGTCAAGAAGCTACCATTTGAGGGCTCTAAAGTTTCTTTTAGATTTCCTTTTTTATATCAGCACAGTTAAAATTTGATTTATCAAGTAGCAGCAGCTTCTTGATACTGTCACATACATTCATAAAATGTTAGTGTTAAAACTGATTTAAAATGCTATTGTTAAACATCCACTAATTAAAATTCAGTATACGAGATTCTCCCTTCAAAAAAATCTTTTGTTATTTAGTACTTGCTTAAGTGTTTTCTAGGAATATCTGGTAAAGGCCTTTACTGTTTTCTACACGGCCTAATTTTATATTTGACTACTGTTTTCGAAGAGGAATGCCAAATAAAAAATTTTTAATCCATAAATTACAATTAGAATTTGTACACTTATTTTCAAAATTAACTTACTTTAGATAGCACTAAAATCATGGTGAACTTCTGATGGAAAGAAAGTTTTTACTTTCAGTTTAAATTTTTCTTCTGGAAAGAGATTTGCAGTCTTTTTGGAAAGGAGTAAGCAATCTTGGAAGTAATTGAGTGTTTAATCCTCATATTTTTTTTCTAAGAAGTTTTTTGTGCCTAGATTCTTTATGCTGGCTAGAAAGATCAGTTCTCATGAGTTGCAGGATAAAAATCAAGTTAACTTTCATGTTTCAGAAGAAAACATATCCTTGCATTTATTGGAGGGATAGGTAAAAATGGAGATGGTGGCTGATAAAAGAAAAATCTTTGAAACTGTGTTTTACAAGCCCAAATCCTTTTGTAGTTGAAGGTAGTAAAAAAGTATAATATACTATCTTCAGGTTATGTATATGGTCACAGATAATAGCTCTGACGGTCACAGAGCTTGCTGATGGCTTCTGAAGGATGGCTCCTGCCTTTTACTCTGTTATCACAACTCCTCATATGGCACCTTGAGTGGCCATTCTGGAATCTGAAAAAGAAAGGATAGTGTAAGAATGGTGGTAAAATTAAAAAAAAAAAAAACTGTCTTTATAGTTCCTGCTTTATAGGCTCAATAAGGATTTCTAATACATACATCCTTGCAAAATTGTTTTTGTAGTTTTTGTTACGAATCTGTTACTCTGCAATTCCTAAGGAGTAGATTTGGTGCTGTTAGTGTGGGTATTTGCAAAACATCCCTCAAGGATTCTTGTGTTTTGTGCATTAACTTCTGTCTTCATTGCTTACACATTTAAAAACTCACCCTTCCTTAGGCATATGTTATTTTTATTCAACATGATTTTGCATATATTGCTTTCTTTGGCTGGAACAATTATATACATGATGAAAATCAGATTTTCTTCTATAAATCTATTTGTAATTTTTACAGTAACTATTTCTACTACTGTATTTGTCATAGTGATTTTGCTCTTGGGGGCCTATATAGAAGAAAAGTTGATTCTTTTTGGAATAGTACTGCTCAAGAAACATGGAAGAAGTGACATATGGCACTATCCCCATGAATCACTAAGGAAACAGTTATTTTATTTTGAACATTTTTGAAGGAATTTAAAGACTTGGGACTAAAGTTACCAAGTTAATTTGGTGTTTATTTTGTCCTTTGTATTCTTAATTATTTTTTAGGTTAAAGAATAGGAAGAAACCCCAATAAAAGCTAAAATTATAAGGTCATAGATTGGAAAGGGATTTAGAGATTATCTAGTCCAACCTTTTCATTCTGTAGGTTATGCTAAGTTCTTGAAAAACCATGTAAAGTCCAGATTATAGAAATTTTACTTATAATCTGGAAGAAACTGACAGCTAAAAAAAGAATGCTGCACACCTATTCATATTATTAATGCCTTTACTATAAATTTAAGCATATTTAAGCTCAAAATTTTATTAACCACTCTGCTCTGAGTTTATTTTAGTTAAGTATTAGAGGCATCAAGCATTTTGCTGGAAAACAAAATGACATTTGGGGAAACATTCTTTCCCCTTTTGCTGTTAGTGATAGCTTATTCATTCTGGCTGTAATTTTCATTGTCTTTTTATATACATTAATCAAAAAGACAAAGATGTTGCATAAAATAGTCATGAAAAGATTAAGTAAATAGTTTACAGCTTTGTAGTAAATAACTTCTGGGATAGGACATTAATATAGCTGTCAGGAAACCTTGATTTTAGTCTCCCATGTACTTTGAGTTAGATTTTCTTTACTAAAACATTGGTATGAAAATTTGGATATAAAAGAAAGAAAGTGTTTTGTAGGGTAGTCCTAAGTTTCTGAATGTGTACACTGATTTATGTGCAAACATTTAGTCTGAAAGATGTCTTAAAGAAGTATTGGGCTTATTTGCCTGAATCAAGAGCAACAGAAGTCTCTTCATCAGCTGCTGTTAGAACATCTTAGTCTGTGCAGCTATAGAATAGAAATCTGCAGAGCTTGCAGGAACAGTTCCTGTCACTGGCCACCGTCAGTGCTCATTAATAATCCTAACAATGTAAGAAAACAAGATAATACAGAAGAGTCCAATTTTGAACTTTAAACAAAACAGGTCTGCTACATTTTAACAGTCATAAATAGGGCAGTGGTGGGGGGGGTGCATAAGAAGTTTTAGAACATGTTTGATGTCATTTAAGAATCTGCCTTGTAAGTACCTGAATGGGAGAGAAGTGCTGATCATTGCAAAGTAGTGGAGCCAGGGGAGCTGAGGAGTGGTTGGTTCTAAGGGGTTTGTAAAAGTGTGTTGACATTTTGTGTAGTAAAACTAGATTTGGGGTAGAAATACTTTTTCTACCCACATATTCATAAATTTATGTGAGAAGAAATGTTCTTAAGTGTTAACCTGAGAAGTTCTAGCTTTTTCCTTCCTTTTTGGGGGGGTAATATCTTCATATATTAACTTCAGAATTTTTCATGAGCAAAGATGTTCATGAAACTTAGCCATAAACCAAATTCTCTGAATATCTTAATAACTTACTGTTTATGTGACTTACATGCTAGCAATGTGGAAGACATTTTGTATTTAGTAATGTTTGGTGTGCTGAATTTTAGAAGCACTTCTACTTTGGTGACTTTTGGAGCACATGGGCAGAGCATTGTCAAGTGGCTTGGTTAGCTTCCACGTCCTTATACAAGAGTTATCGTCCTGTACAGTTTGGTGTCTCTTCCATGACAGCGTGATAGTTACAGGAGTTGAAGGGAAAGCACTGCATGTTAAAAGCTAAATCGGACAGAAGTTTTCATTTCCCTCTTCCGTACTACTTTACACCTACAGTCACTTATTTTTTTTGCGACATTCATTGAAAACTCCACATTATTTCAAACATTATGTTCTTTTTTGACACTCATGTTGTCAATGCCTTTACGATAAATTTAAGTTTATTGTTAAATGTTTCAAGATCTATTATGTTCAAAACTCTTATAAAGCATTTTGTCCATGGTATAATAGTATTTTGATCTGAGTAGTAATAGATTTATTTAAGTTTAAATACAGATAAATATTGGTCAGTGTGTGTGTTCTCTGAAAAAAATTCTTTATAATGGGGAAAATCAGAGATTAGGCAGCAAAAGACGATGCTGCGGCTAAGATGTGACTGCACTTACATTTTCGTCTCTCTTGCCTTTTTATCCTCTGAGAAGGTTGCTAAATCGTAGTTATGCTGCGTTAGTATTGTGTTCAGTGACTTGAACTTAACGTGTATGTGATGTCACTGAACAGTAGCTACAGTTCAAACGTTTGCTCATTAACTCTGGAAAGTAGTCTGTGTGATATGTCACCAAACAAAGGTTCAAGTATAGAAGCATGAAAGGTTCTTTAACTATTTGATGTGAATTCGTTAAAAGTTCCTTGAAATTTTGTTTTGGATGATCTCAACTCAGTTTTTTTAATGACAGTTTTGCTTTTAACTGGTAGTAACTGCTCCTGGGTATTCAGATTTTTATATTTATATGTGTATTCAAGATACACCATTCTCTTGAGAAAATGTTGTCTTAGCTAATTTCTGGGATTTGTGAAAGGAAATGTAGTAAGTTAATAGCTATTATTGGCACTCTAGTGTTAAATATTAAGGATCTGAATAGATTCCCACTTAGCCACAATACAATGCTTTTCTTAAGCATAATTCATCTCTATATAAATATCCCATACGAAAGAAAATTTAGAGCCCTCCATTGAAAAAAGCTTTCTTGCTTTGAATAAAACTTGAAAATATTTAATTTCGAAGTTATATTGATATTAAAACATAGATTCAGTCTTGTCTTAAAAGTGTATTACAATTTATTTCTTGCCATTTTTGTGTAAAATTTACAGAAAGAGTGTTACACCGTGCGCTCCAAAGGTAATGTCTCATTCCTCTAAGGCTCTCTCTCTTTCTTTGCCTTTATCTCTTTAATTCTATTGTTATGTGCATTGAAACATTTTAAGAAAAAAAAACTTTCTGCTTTATCTGTATAGCAGCAGTACATGTAAAACAAATGCCTTTTATTTTTCGTGGTTAATCCTGGGAACGATATTTTAACTTCAGTGGCTTGTTTCTACCAAGTTCCTGCACATCTTCTGGTGGGGGAGTGGGGTTATGGTTTATAGTATGGTTTTAGTTCTCATTTCCGTGTGGAATTAGTCATTTCTGTATAAGGGCAAAAGCTTCTCTGATAATGGTATAAAACTATAGATTGTTTTTGGAGTAGCAGTGACACTCGTCAATTTCTAGGATTTATAAGGCTTAAATACCTTGGACACATGTTTTTTTAAAGTAGATTCAGGGGTTGGGGAAACTGAGAAATCACTGTCTCTAAGTACAAGAGAAAATGGAAATGCATACATATTGAAAGGTTTTATCATTTGAAATGTTCTTTGTGGTTTTTTCTCTTTTTTAGGTATGTTTTCATAAGCATATATAAATTTCAACATTTATGATAGCCTCTGGCCTTAACTTACTGAGCACGTGCCACCATTGCATAGCTCTTTAAACAGCTGCTTTGAAGATAGATGCAATTTTGTTTAAATTGAAAGTTTTGAAAGAGTAAGAGTTAGTGGGATGAGCTGTCTGCCTCTTTGAATAGAATTGAATAGTCTAGACGGTGCATATTATTTCTCCCCACCCTTTTGTAACCCTCTTTGGCTAATGTCCTCTGTTCATCCATGTATTAGCCCAGTGCCAGTAAACCTGCTTTACATTAGGATTTCTACTCCTGGAATGTAGGTGGAGAACTCCAGAGGGCTTCTTTTTGTTAAATATTTAGTATTCTTAATATGTAATCTAATCCAATTAAAGTACGTACAGACTTATATTTCTGTATCTTGGGTTGCAGATCCAAGTAATGGGCTTAAATCATTCACATCAGGTTTAGGCACGTGGGCAGGCTGAGTCGTCTTTGTTTCCTGCACGCTGCAATAAAAGACCAAGCGTGCCTATTCCTGGCAGTTTTCATTCGAACTAAAAACGACACTTTGATGTCATAATGATAGCTACTCCATCCTTAAACTGAGTCTCAAGTAGTATGTTGCTGCATCACTGCGCTACTCTGGAATGTTTTAGTTCAACGTTTGCTCCAAAGGTTTGCCATAAGCTGGTTTTTACAGCCTTTCTGTTAGCCAAGATGGCAAATTGAATTGGGCTCTTCATGTTTTAGAAAAATGTGTAGGCTTTCCCCAATACTACAAGATCTGTGAGTTATGGGAAAAAGGATCAGGAAAGGAGAAGGGATATAGCTCATCAGGAAACCATACAATTGTTTTTACTTCTACATATTTGGGCTGATCCCTTACATTGTAGAAAAATTTTACTTTTTTAAAAGCATTCTTGGCTGGGCGTGGTGGCTCACACCTGTAATCCTAGCACTTTGGGAGGCTGAGGCGGGTGGATCCAGCCTGGCCAACATGATGAAACCCCATCTCTACTAAAAACATAAAAACTAGCCGGGCATGGTGGCGCATGCCTATAATCCCAGCTACTTGGGGGGCTGATGCAGGAGAATCACCTGAACCCGGGAGGTAGAGGTTGCGGTGAGCCAAGATCGTGCCATCACACTCCAGCCTGGGCAACAGAGCGAGACTCCATCTCTAAATAAATACATAAATAAATAAATAAGTACTCTGTACATCTTTCATATAATGGAATCACTGTCTAGCTTCTGTACTAATTTCTTGTCTTCCGTGTACTTCGGTAAAACTTTATAATTAAAGCACATTTCTGTCCTAAAGTTACCATCCAAAGTGGTTTCTGGATACCAGTTTAATGGTTTAAACACTAGTGGCTAATTCATTAGTTTTTGTTTTCTTTTTTTTTTTTTCTTGCTGCCTGTTTTTATTTTTATAATTACATTGGCCCGAATTTTCACTTTTCACTCTTCTAAGGAATATTTGATATTTGTGGTTTTAAAACTTAGTATTTCTTTTAAAATTCTGGGACTTCTTAAGTTGACATTTTACTTTTTAAAAATTAAATTATGTAGTGCTCTTACAGAACTGAATATTCTTAATGTAAGTATAAGCATTACAAATCCTTGTACAATAAAGATTTTTAGCATTGTTATGGTTAAAAACTGGGTTTTGTTCACTTACATGTCTTAAAATTGCTTTAAAATGAATGTAGAAATTTATGTGGGAGCTTCTAGTACAGCTGACTGCTTTAACATGGCCTGACATCTAGTGATATTTTTCTCTCTCAAATTTGTTTTCTATCTCTTAAATATCTGTTTCTCATTCTTATAAATCAAGATGCTTGTGGTGTATAATTCTGAGTCTAATTATCTGCTTTTGAATTTTTTCCACTGCAATTCATATAATGTGAAGATCTATGAAAATGCTGTGGGAAAACTAGCTTGGGTTCAAAACATCTTAACCAAATATACCCTATAGATGGTCTGACAGTGGTGACTGTAGAAGAAGCCGGTTGGGTGTTTTTTGGGCCATGGAAATTTAAAGTGTCTGTAATGTTATCCTTCATTACTTTGCTATCAGAAGGGTTGGCAGATTGCAGCTTTTCTCTCTATTGCATTTTCAGAGTTGCTGTGTCAGAGCTTCACCTTGGGTGAAGGAAGAGGGGCAGGAAGTTCTGGAAACAGAACTCCAAGGCCTACCTCTTGTCTGCCTGCCTAGAAATGCAGACTGACTCAATATGAGACATCACAAATAGGAAAACATTTACATGCACGGGGCAAATGTTAATCACACTTTCTTTCCATAGGGCAAATAAGAGGTGCTTCTCTTATTTAATGATGCTGATACATTTTGAGGGTTTTTTTAAAGTGTTTTGTTTTGTTTTGGATTTGAGAATAACTTTAATTTTTATGTGTATTCATGCTATATTTTTATGGGTGTAAGTCAAACCTATTTCATATATTATGTATACGTACATATAGTCTAATAGAGATGATTGTGAGGTTTTTTTTTAATTAGTAAAGTGGCTACTATTGCTGTTTTGGGGTCTTTAAGGTTAGATGTATATCATGTTTAACTTTTTCCCTTATCTTTTTATCTTTACTTCTCTGTTCTCTACATGCTGTGTTTAAACCTTTCTGCTCTCTTCACCTGAACACATCGTGTTTGACATCATCTTTGTGTTGATGTTTATTACATAGTACCACAAAGCCTGCTCCACACCTGGATGGGTAAGCGTTACATTCTTACTACCTTGGGGAAGTGTTTGGGTGGCCAGCCATAAAGACAGATTGGACCATGGTTGAGCCCTCAAGGGAGTGCTCTTGATGTCAGGGTTAATCTCACAGCCAGTCTCTTCCTTAGGATCACAAAATAGAGTCGTTTTGAGACCCCATGGCTCTCATGTCACTGAAGGAGTCATTAATCCGTCCTCATGGATGGTCTCAGCAATACAATTTTTTTTTTAAAGTTTTCAAAATGGGCCAGATAGTAAGCAACACAATTTCAAGTGTCCCTGTAAGGAGGGTTTCCAAGTAACCAGTGAAGTCTGAATGTTACCAAACTCTGCCTAAAATGGTTAAGAACCATTGTTTTAAAGGCAGAGAACTGAGGCCCAGTTTGCATAATTGTTTACTTTTATGAAGCAGATTTCAAGTTCTCGTTCTTTCTAGTTGCTTCTTACAACAAACAGTTTGGTTTTATTTTCCGGTCTGTGGACATGTCATTGATTACAGTTAATTGTCTTGATTATTGTTTATAGCTTAATTATCAAACCGGTTGTTTCTTGAATTTGTATTTTGGCAGGGTGCATGTCGTCTTCGGACTGGTTATTTCTGGTTTCGAAGTCATCGAACAAATTGAGAATCTGAAAACTGACGCTGCAAGCAGACCGTATGCAGATGTGCGAGTCATTGACTGTGGGGTACTTGCCACAGAATCAGTAAAAGACGGTAAGAGCCTTTTGACAGTAGACAAAGCTAAGACGCAGGTAAAGCATTGTTGAAGACTCTAACTAGATTTGCGTCGTGGGACTAGCAGGATAACAATAGCCGTTGGTGCCTCTGAATCATCCCCTACACGTTTAATCTGTCAGCAAAGCTTGTCAGATCTTACCCCTCGTCCTTTTCTTTGCCACCAGCCTGATCCACACCACCAGGATTTTGTGTCTGCCTTCCTACAGCAGCCTCAACTGTTTACCTTGCCTCTGTCCTATAATCTTTTGTCAGCAACAGTAGCTTCCTAACTGGTCTTATTGCTTATATCCTAGGACCACTATGGTCTGTCCTTAACAGCAACCAGAGTGATCGCTTTGAACCATAATTTGCATTCATGTCATGCCTACTCAGAATCCTTGAAGGGCTCCCTTCTCAATCTTCCAAAACCTAAGTCTTTACATTGGTCGCTAAGGCACTGGCTGGTCCGACTATCTGCTGTCTCTCTGAATTCTTTTCCCTTATTCGTTGCCTTCCAGGCACATTGACCTTTATCCAGACATGCCAACCACTCAGGGACTTTGTGCTGCCTATTCTCTGACTGGAACACCCTCCCTTGCTTCTGTAGGTCTCTGTTCCAGTGTTATGTTAAACTATCCCTAATCTCCCTATTCCCTTTACACTGCTTTGTTTTTCTGTCTTAGCACTTACCATTTGTCATATTATGCAATTATTTCTTTCTTTCTTTTTATTTATTTTGAGACAGACTCTTGCTCTGTCGCCCAGGCTGGAGTGCGGTGGTTCAGTCTCGGCTCACTGCAACCTCCGTCTCCTGGGTTCAAGTGATTCTCCTGCCTCAGCCTCTGAAGTACCTAGGATTATAGGCATGTACCACATGCCTGGCTAATTTTTGTTATTTTTAGTGGAGATTGGGTTTCACCATGTTGGCCAGGCTGGTCTCAAACTCCTGACCTCAAGTGATCCGCCTGCCTTGGCCTCCCACAGTGCAGGGGTTATAGGTGTGAGCCACCACCTTTATTATGGGTGTGGCCTATTTCTTGTTATTTAACCCAGCTAGAATTTAGGCTTCATAAGGACAGGGGACTTACTACCTTACAATCTTGCCAGTAATTTAAACTTGAAAAAAAAACTACATTTCATTTTTTGTTTGATGTATATAAAGCATATTTTGATAATCAGTAATCATAGTTTTTACTCTGAAGCATAGGCACTGAAATTTAGTACTAATGTTTTTATTAATGTTTCTTAAAAGTTTTTGAGAAAAAAAGGAAGAAACCAGCTCATTCAGAAGACTTGGATTCCTCTTCCAATTCCTCTTCCTCTTCAGAATCATCTTCAGAAAGTGAAATTGAGCATGAGAGAAGCAGAAGGAGGAAACATAAGAGGAGGCCAAAAGTTAAACGTTCTAAAAAGAGGCGAAAGGAAGCAAGCAGTTCAGAAGAGCCAAGGAATAAACATGTAATGAGTCCAAAAGGGTACGTGTTAAACACCAATGTACTCTTACCTAAAAACACACACTCCCGAATGGGGAAAGTAAGTATAATTCTGTAAACTCAATTTTATTAGCCGTTACTGAAAAAGGATGGCATTTTTTAAACTTTATGTAAATTGAAATCTGCCAAATCTAGGAATTGGTAGTATAGTCATTTCATTTCAAAGATTGTGCGTGTTTTCAGTTTTCAGGTGAAAAGAGTCCTAAGAACTGTTTGTTTTTTGTTTTAAGAGACAGGGTCTTGCTCTGTTACCCAGGCTGGATGGAGTACAGTGGCACAATCATGGCTCACTACATCCTCGACCTCTGGGCTCAAGAGATCCTTCTGCCTCAGCCTCCTGAGTAGCTAGGACTACAGGAGTGTACCACTATGCCTGGTTAATTTTTAAAGTTTTTGTAGAGACAGGGTCTTTCCCTGTGTTGACCAGGCTGGTCTCTGACTCCTGGCCTCAAGCAGTCCTCCCATGTAAGACCCCTAAAGTACTGGGATTACAGGTGTTAGCCACAATACCTAGCTTCCTGGAACTCTTAAAATAAAAATGTTAGGATCATTTAACAATTTTCCTATCAAAATTTTAGCCTCTGGGTTTTTCATTGGGTTGATATATGTTCTCTGTGAAAATCGTATAACCCTTTTGAGGGAGACTTGTAAGCTGTCGTTAATTACGCTGTTGTTTTAATATCTAATTTTATATGCTTTTATTATGAAATGCAAACATTATACATTTTAATCGGTGACTTGATTTGTTCTCTCTAAGTCACTCTGAGAGGAGTGATACCAATGAAAAAAGGTCAGTTGATGCCAATGCTAAAAGGGAAAAACCGGTGGTCCGCCCAGAAGAAATTCCTCCAGTGCCTGAGAACCGATTTTTACTGAGAAGAGATATGCCTGTTGTTACTGCGGAACCTGAACCGTAAGTAGGCTGACTAAACTATATGTTTTTATTTCTCTGAGAGACAATTCCATCAGCTCATTGCAGTTCTGCACTCATGTATGGAACACGAGTCATGTTTGAAGCACATTGAAAGATACTGTGGGCGTATCAGATTAATGAATGCTAAGTAGGGAATATGGGAGATACCAGATAAATGACTGTTATGTACACTGCCTTTCAGAATTCACATTCTAGTAGGGAGAGGAGGTTGGGCAAGTTGGTCAGGGAAGCTCTTACTGGTGATCTGGAAAGATTTCATTCCTGATCTTCCTGCCTTTGCCTTTCATTAGAGGGGTGAGATTTTAGTTATCAGAATAGAGAGTTAGCTGAATTATTTGGATCCATTTGAGTGATGAAGCATGTGTTCCAATTTGAATAGTGCATAATTAATTGCATGATGATTGGAAATGTAATTTGGTATCCTAAATAAGTTACTTTTGTTAACTCGTTCAACAATGACTTCTCTGCATTGGAAAAGTGAATGTGTAGTTTTAGATTTGGTCTGAGAAAATAGTAATGTATTTTGAGTATTAGATTTAAGTTTAGAATTATTAAAAGAAAATGTTTCATGAAAAGAAGTAGAAATACCATAATGGCTGGTATAATTGATAAGTTCCCTATGAAGAGTGATTTTGAAAGCTGGAAAGTATGAGAGTCCTTGTTTATAATTAGGTCTCTGCATAAAGTTATCATTTAGTTTATTAAATTTTTTTAAAGCCTGATACTGTCTTGTTTTTAAAAGCTGTTGCAAAATGGCATGTATCTTTGAATTAATAGCTTAACATATTATGTTTTCATTATTAAAAATTCTAGCTTGTGAACAGATTTTATAGTAGAACTTTTCTTCCTTATAAGACACCAAGTTCATTGATCAAATCCATTTGGCCTTCAGAAGGTAGGAAACTTGAAAGATCAACTTTGATTGTTATATGATAGGTGTCAGCAGTCTATGATTCATGGACCAAATTTGGCCTACTGGTTGTTTTTACACAATCCATGAGTTAAATGTGTTTTTTTATGTGTTTAAATGTTTTTTAGGGGAAATCAAAATAGGAATATTTTGTGACATGAAAATTATGTGTAATTCTATCTAAAAATAAAGTTTTATTGAAACATGACCTCATTCATTTGTTCACGTTTGTTCTGCTACAACGGCAGAACTAAGTAGTTGCAACAGAGTTTGTATGTAGTGCTCTCACGCCTTTACGTGTTAAGAGGTGCCCTACAAATCACAATGATAAAGCTGTAACTCACCAGAATTTCAGCTGCTACACGTATCAGCCATCTGTGTGAAGAGATCTTTTTAAAGATGAAATACATAAAATCTCATTGCAGATGAGCATTGAGGAAGAGCATTAACATTATCTGGGAGTTTTTTGTATTTTCTTTTTTTTTTTTTGAGACAGAGACTTGCCCTGTTGCTCTATCGCCCAGGCTAGAGTGCAGTGGCAAGATCATAGCTCACTGCAGCCTCAACCTCCTGGGCTCAAGTGATCCTCCTGCCTTATCTTCCTGAGTAGCTAGGACTACAGGTGCCTCGCCACCACCCCCAACCAATTTTTAACATTATTTGTTTTAATAGAGAATACTAACTTTGAGCCCTAATTAAGCAGAGTTATTCCACCTCCCAAAAATGAATTGCATTCTTCTCAGTGGTAGACCTTTATTACAAAAAATGATACTCAGTTGTTGTTATAGTATTTTGAGGTTGGTCAACAGAACACTTGTGGAAATTTGTTTTCTTTCTTGAAATTAGACAGTCACAAAAAAGACAAATACCCAAAGTGTTGAATATTCCTCCCATAAATGGAACCATATGATACTTGGTTCCTAGAACAGTCAAATTCATACAAATAGAAAGCAGAATAGAGGTTTTCAGGGGCTGCTGGTGAAAGCAGAGAATGGGGAGTTAGTGTCTAATGAGTAGTTTCTGTTTGGGGTGATGAAAAAGTTTTGAAAAGACAGTGGTGATGCTTGCACAGCCTTGTAAATGTAACTAATGCCACTGAACTGTACATTTAGAATGCTAAAAATGACAAATTTTATGTTGCATATGTATATATATGTGTGTGTGTATGTGTATATATAGACATCTCTTAAAAAGTATTTTTTAAATGCTTATTAATACAATGCCTGGCACAGTAATTGCCCAATAGAAACTAGCCATTATGTTAATAGTAACAGACACAGAATAAACTGAGGTGTGAAAAGACCTCATGCATGGAAGACTGTACGTGTCACAGAAACTATGCTTTTATAGTATATGTGATGTAATAAGGCATCAGATTCAAAGCATTTAAGATGAAGGGGCAGCTTATAGTAGAGTAGGAGAGACAAACTATTAAAAAATGACCAAAGCACAGTTAAGCATCAGAGTTAGCAATACTTCAGTATTCCCTTAAGAACATCACTGGTTTGACAAGAGAAAAATGAAAAAGGATTTTCTTTAAAGATGGTACTAGACGCGGTGGCTCACGCCTGTAATCCCACCACTTTGGGAGGCCAGTGTGGGTGGATCACGAGGTCAGGAGATCAAGACCATCCTGGCCAACATGGTGAAACCCCATCTTTACTAAAAATACGAAAATTAGCTGGGCGTGGTGGCGCATGCCTGTAATCCCAGCTACTCAGGAGGCTGAGGCAGGAGAATCACTCAAACCAGGAAGTCGGAGGTTGCAGTGAACAGAGATTGCACCACTGCACTCCAGCCCGGACAACAGAGCAAGGCTCCATCTCAAAAAAAATTAAATTAAATTAAAAAGATAGTACTGTGCTTAAAAGGAGAGGTACTAGTATCAGTATCATGTATTTTTACCCAATCGTTTTTTTTTTTTTTAAGTTTTGTCATTTAAATGGTTTGATTACAAAATAAGGTTATGTGGAATGTCTCATTCTACAAAAGTGTTGGATAAATGAAGTGTTTTGGTATTATAGGGACATAAATTCTCTATGTAAACATTGAGAAAAATGCTTCCCCTTTGCTTATTTTTAATTTTCATCACCATCTTCTTTTCCTAGGAAGGTTCCTGATGTTGCACCCATTGTAAGTGATCAGAAACCATCTGTATCAAAGTCTGGACGGAAGATTAAAGGAAGGGGCACAATTGTATGTGTGATAGGACTTTTTTTGAAATTATGTATCTAAATAGGAAAAAATGTTTACCTATCATCAAAATCCTAGCTTTAATTTTAGATATAATACAAAATCTATTCAAGGAACTAATTGTATTTTCCATAGCTATAGGGAGGTATTGCTGTTAGATCAAAGTATACTGCTGTGTTTGGATGGGTTTAGTTGAGTATGAAAAGAGGAACATGTAAAACCGTCAGTGAGTATGCTGAGAAATCTGGCATGTTGAATAATCTAGGCTAATGAATGTATTCATTGAGACTTTGACGAGGAAAAGTTTATTTGCATTACAGGTGAATCTCAGTCTTGCCCATCTCTTTTAATGCCTTGTTTGAAATAACTTCACCCGAACCTAAAATAAAAGTTAAAAAGAAAAAAAAGAAAAAGAAATAACTTTAGACCATCCTTTTTGGTAACCTAAATCATTGCCTTTGATGAGATGATCTGAGATTGGGTCTTTTACTTTACTCCGTCCTATAGCAGACTGTCATCGAGATGCATTTTTAAAAATAGTATTCTCTTTGTTTTTAAAGCGCTATCACACACCTCCAAGGTCAAGATCCTGTTCTGAGTCAGATGATGATGACAGCAGTGAAACACCTCCTCACTGGAAAGAGGAAATGCAGAGATTACGAGCATACAGACCACCTAGTGGAGAAAAATGGAGTAAAGGAGACAAGTAAGAACTTTGAGTATAAGCACAGTCCTGGGTCTGTTATATTTTAAGTGTTAAAGAGATTAGATAAAATTCTGGACATTTCATTAAAGATTCACAGTCAGAATTAGACTGTGACCAAAGGAAATACATTTGGGTCTACTTGGTGAAAGCAGTACTCTTAACTAGTTGGGCTTTTAAATCAAAATCCTGTTTTCCTTAACAAAAACTATAAGCCTGTATCTTTTAATGACCTCTTAGTCAATTTTAGAAATGATTAGGTCTTAGAAATTATGTAGCAGATTCTTTTCTAGCCAGCCAGGTCACTGATGAGTTCATTGGTAGACAGGAACACCTGCACTCAGTGTGCACATTGACTTCTGATCTCAGGGACTGTTGCTTCTTTAGAAGTGTACACATCTCTTAGCTTCAGTTATGTCTCACAGGGGAATATTTATTTTAGGAAGGGGACAGGCCCCAGAATAGCTAGTGAAAAATATACTAATGGGACCCTGTGTAATTCTTCATGGTAGAATTCTCTCTCTCTCTGTGGACATCCTGCAGAGTGGTTTGGAATTGGGAAAAGGAGGAAAAGGAATGCATCTGCTGTGTAAAAGTGGCTCAGACACAGTGGTACTGAGGACTTTCAATTCTGAGCCTTGACATTACCACTGAGATTGTAAAGCCTTTGTTTTTGTGTACTTTTTCCTCAGTTTCTGTTTTAAGTAGTTTACAGTCTTAGGGGAAATCTGGATTACTTATGTGAATTGGAGAAAAAACAAGATTCATGCTAGTTTCAAGCAGCTGTCTTGCATCTTTTAGAAAATCAATAAAATTGTTTGGGACCTTGTTTTGACATGCCCTCAAAAATTGTTCCTAGAGGCAGAGGGTTGTTAGCAGGTAGAAGCCAGGAACTCTTGCAATTGAGTTCAGTAGTGTTCTTGTGATTAGTTGGTTTGGTTTTCAAAAGCATTTTCCCAAAAAATGTAAGATTCTTTGCTTAGCTTAAAAAAAAACCTTTCGTAAGTGAATCCGTTAGTAGTTCTCACTGTGTGTCTCTGAAAGTATAACAAGACCAGGCCTATAACTCTTTAATTCATGCTTCCCATGTGTGCTTAACAAAGCTGTGTTTTAAGGCATAGAAAACATGCTTATAAATCACTGCATGAATATGATGTCCTTTCTGTAGGTTAAGTGACCCCTGTTCAAGCCGATGGGATGAAAGAAGCTTGTCCCAGAGATCAAGATCATGGTCCTATAATGGATATTATTCAGACCTTAGTACAGCAAGACATTCTGATGGCCACCATAAGAAACGCAGAAAAGAGAAAAAAGTTAAGCATAAAAAGAAAGGGAAAAAGCAGAAACATTGCAGAAGACACAAACAAACAAGGAAGAGAAGGATTCTTATGCCGTCCGACATCGAATCCTCAAAATCTTCCACTCGAAGAATGAAATCCTCTTGTGATAGAGAAAGGAGTTCTCGTTCTTCCTCAATATCGTCTCATCACTCATCAAAGAGAGACTGGTCTAAATCTGATAAGGATGTTCAGAGCTCTTTAACCCATTCCAGCAGAGACTCATACAGATCGAAATCTCATTCACGGTCTTATTCTAGAGGAAGCTCAAGATCAAAGACTGCATCAAAGTCCTCACATTCTCGAAGTAGATCGAAGTCCAGATCTAGTTCCAAGTCTGGGCACCAAAAGAGAGCATCAAAATCACCAAGAAGAACAGCTTCTCAGTTAAGTGAAAATAAACCAGTTAAAACAGAGCCTTTAAGAGCAACCATGGCACAAAATGAAAATGTAGTAGTACAACCAGTTGTAGCAGAAAATATTCCTGTAATTCCACTGAGTGACAGTCCCCCCCCTTCAAGATGGAAGCCTGGACAGAAACCTTGGAAGCCCTCTTATGAGCGAATTCAGGAAATGAAAGCTAAAACAACCCATTTGCTGCCCATCCAAAGCACTTACAGTTTAGCAAATATTAAAGAGACTGGGAGCTCATCATCCTACCATAAAAGAGAAAAAAATTCAGAAAGTGATCAGAGCACTTATTCAAAATACAGTGATAGAAGTTCAGAAAGCTCACCAAGGTCAAGGAGCAGATCTTCTAGGAGTAGATCTTATTCCAGATCATATACAAGATCACGTAGTCTAGCTAGTTCACATTTGAGGTCTAGATCTCCATCATCTAGATCTCATTCACGAAATAAATACAGTGATCATTCACAGTGTAGTAGATCATCTTCATATACTTCTGTCAGCAGTGATGATGGAAGACGAGCTAAGAGGAAACTTAGATCCAGTAGGAAAAAAAATAGCGTTTCACATAAAAGGCACAGCAGCAGCTCTGAAAAGACACTTCACAGTAAATATGGGAAAGGTAGAGACAGGTCTTCATGTCACAGAAGGTATAGCGAGAGCAGATCATCTTTAGATTATTCCTCAGACAGTGAGCAGTCAAGCGTTCAGGCTACACAGTCAGCCCAAGAAAGAGAGAAGCAAGGCCAAATGGAAAGAACACATAATAAACAAGAAAAAAACAGAAGTGAAGAGAAATCCAAGCCTGAACGGGAATGCCCTCATTCAAAAAAAAGAACTTTGAAAGAGAATCTTTCTGATCACTATAGAAATGGCAGTAAGCCCAGAAGGAAGAATTATGCTGGGAGTAAATGGGACTCTGAGTCAAATTCAGAACGAGATGTAGCTAAAAACAGTAGAAATGACTCGCGGCCATCCTCTGACAAGGAGGAAGGTGAGGCCACATCCGATTCCGAATCAGAGGGTAGTGAAATTCACATCAAAGTCAAACCCACAACAAAGTCATCCGCACATACTTCACTGCCTGATGATAAGGGCGCTTGGAAATCGAGCAAACAGCGCACATCAACCTCTGATTCTGAGGGGTCTTGTTCCAATTCTGAAAACAGTAGAGGAAAGCCACAGAAGCACAAACGTGGGTCAAAGGAAAATCTTAAAAGAGAACACACCAAAAAAGTGAAAGAGAAATTGAAAGGGAAAAAAGACAAAAAGCACAAGGCTCCAAAGCGAAAGCAAGCATTTCACTGGCAGCCTCCACTAGAATTTGGTGAAGAGGAGGAGGAGGAGATTGATGACAAGCAGGTTACTCAGGAGGCAAAAGAGAAAAAGGTTTCTGAAAACAGCGAAACCATAAAAGATACTATTCCAGAAACAGAGAAATCATGTGAAGAGGGCAGCCTTTCAGGTAAACGTAAAACAGTGACTGTTTCGTCAGATCTTGATCAGTTTACTAAAGACGATAATAAACTCAGCGTTTCTCCCACAGCTTTAAATACTGAGGAAAATGTGGCCTGTTCGCAAAGCATTCAGCATGTTGAAGGAAGTGCTCCCAATGGAGTGGAAGACGTGCTTCAAACAGATGACAACATGGAGATCTGTACTCCTGATAGGAGCTCCCCGGCAAAGGTCGAGGAGGCTTCCCCTCTGGGAAATGCACGCCTTGATACCCCAGATGTAAACGTTGTTCTGAAGCAGGATATGGCAACAGAACATTCTGAAGCAGTGGTAGTAAAACAGGAAAGCAGCATGTCTGAAAGTAAAGCGTTGGGTGAAGCGGGGAAACAGGACGGTGGCTCTGCGAGCTTGGCCAGTGCTGGAGAAAGTTCCGGGAAGAAGGAAGTGGCTGAGAAGAGCCAGGTCAACCTCATTGATAAGAAATGGAAGCCCCTGCAAGGTGTGGGGAACCTGGCAGCACCCACGGCTGCCACATCCGGTGCTGTGGGAGTTAAGGCATTGACCACTGTGGCCGAAGTGAAACCACAAGGCTTGAGAATAGAAATTAAAAGCAAAAATAAAGTCCGGCCTGGGTCTCTCTTTGATGAAGTAAGAAAGACAGCACGCCTAAACCGTAGACCAAGAAATCAGGAAAGTTCAAGTGATGAGCAGACGCCTAGTCGGGATGGTGATAGCCAGTCCAGGAGTCCGAGTCGATCTCGAAGCAAGTCTGAAACCAAATCAAGACACAGAACAAGGTCTGTCTCCTACAGCCACTCGAGAAGTCGGTCGAGAAGTTCCACATCTTCTTATCGGTGAGCAGTATTCTCTTTTTTTTCTCCCAGGGAGAGTCTGTTATTGTTTAGCTTGGAAGAATATCAGAATTAGGGACAGAAACACTATTTCCAAATATCTTGAAAGGAATAAGAAGTCTTGTGTGATTCAGAATTGAGGACATAGGGAGAGGGAATTTCAGGAGGAGAAATTGGGGCTCGGTTTACAAAACTCTACTACTGTCCATTTAAAGCTCTCTGTCAGTAGAAATGAGTTCCCATGATAGGTTGTAAGTTCTCCATCTTGGAGGTGTGAGGTTGCTTTCTTGCCAGTGAGCAGTGCCTTAGAATGGAATCCTAAATCGACAGAATATATAGAATTTGCAGATCATTAATCTAACCTTTCAATTTAGACATGTGGAAGGTGAGGGCCAGAGAGGCAGTTACCTGCCCAAGACATGCATCTTAGTTTAGATGGGAGAAGGGTAGGGGTAAAAATGGTAAAAATGATCATCTTTAGATTTTTTGTTGTTGTTTGAAAGTGAATAAAGAATTTAAAACTCCTTTATCTCATCTTTGTCACTCTGCACCTTCATCAAAAGGTTTTTGTCATTGTTATAAATTGCATCCTAACTTTTGTTGTTGGCATAGAATGGGTAACACAGAGATGAGAATGAAAAACATAAAAAAAAAATAGTGATGGCAATAAGAAGTGAATAAGCAGTTGTGTTGCACTGTTTTCTTTTCCTTGTAAACGTTCCATGGTTTTACCTGTCTCTTAATTACTCATATCCCTTATTATATTGTGCTTGGTATTCATCATTTGAACTGAAAAAAGCCTAAGAATCTGTGACATTTTTTTCCTTTCTGGTTATTCATCAGTGTTTCTTCCCTTGCCCACCCAGACTTCTTCCTAAACAGGGAGCTGCCACGTGCCATCTAGACTCACTCTCTCTTGCCCTCGGTGTGCGCTTGCTGCCTTCTGTGCCTTCCCCTGCCCGCATCTCTTAGTTTACCGATGAAGCTTTCAGGTGTTCTGATGGCCAGTGCCGTGGCCACTGTCATTTCTGGAGCGCTCTGCTAGCTCTCCTTCTTCCACTCAGCCGGTTCATCCTGGTGGTGGAGGCTTCTCTTCCTCCTCGCGGCCTTTTCTCTCTTAGTTCCTGTTGCTAGGTGCAATTGCCTGTTGAGCGACTCCAGCTTCCTGTCTGCTTATGGTCTGCCTTACCGTTTACACAGAGACAGCGCTGAGCTGTTGGTGATGCTGGCCGCTCTCCTCATTTACCTTCCCATCTCTGCCTTGGAGTTGGCAGTATTTCATTTTGTAATGAAGACAGCAAGGCACAGAAAGGCTAAGGGACTTGCTCTAGGCCATGCAGCTGACAGGTAGTGGACTGAGATGGATACGCCTGGGCGCTGCCCTGCCTCCCCGTTTTGGATCCCCGCCTGGCCTGACTTCCCCAGTAGGGTATGAACTCTGTGAAGTTAGGAACTGTGTCTTACTCATCGTTCAGTCACCTCACAGGGTGTGGCTTTATCACTTTTGGTTGAATAAATGACTACAATCTTATTAGAACATAATGTATTCATTTTCTTGCAGATAAACTGGAAGCAGGTCATGTCTTCCAAAACATAAGTGCATACTGAATAAAACCTATGGTGATATTACATAATGTCACCTATACACAGAGGTATTGTTCTGTTCTTGAATGACAGGCTTAAAGTAGGGGAGAAGGGTAGGGAGCCAAGTGAATGCAGAGGGACAGAATTGTACTGCTTATGTTTCTGCTTGTTTCACTGAGTATTAAAGAGATGTAAAGAATAAAAAAATGATTGAAGTATAAAAAGCCATAGGATACATACTCATGTACCTGCCATCTAGCTTAAAGAATAGAGCTTTGACGCACCAGAGCCGTCCTAGGTGCACTCCTGTCCCAAAGTTAACCGTTATTCTAAACTTTGGTTATAATATTGTCTGTCTTTATAGTTTTACCCCAAATGTTTCTATCTTTATACAATGTTATGTTTGCACCTTTTATAAATAAAATCCTTTTATATATGTAGATGTTCTACATTTGCCTTCTTCATTCAACATCGTGTTCTAGAGATATATTGTTGCTGATTACATGTAGCTGTAGTTCATTCATTTTCTTACCTCAGAATATTTCATTATGTGTCTCCACCTGAATTTTTTTAACCCATTCTATCATTAATGGAGGTTTGGCTTATTTTCTTCTCAGTGTTGCTGGTGTTATAAATCGGGCTTCTGTGAACATACTTGTGCCAACCTTTTCTTGTTTTTCTTTCTTTTATTCTGTTTGGTTTTAACCATTGTTGTTTTGAGATTGCCTCATTAGCTGTCACTGTCGTATCCACTGTGAAGAATTTGTGAGAGGCCTTTCTTCTTCTTGTGTTTTCCCCTTCCTGCCCTACTAGTAATTAATTTTAATACCATGGTGAGTTAACATAATTACATGTTTTTTCAATTGCTTTGATTGTAGATCAAGAAGCTACTCTAGAAGTCGGAGCAGAGGATGGTACAGCAGAGGCCGAACCAGAAGCCGGAGCAGTTCCTACCGGAGTTACAAAAGTCACAGGTGAGCTTGTGATCTCGCCCTGCAGTGTGGTCTCCATCATGTCCACTTTTTAAGGCTACACAGGCAGAGGCGAGTAGTAGTTCAGAAGAATCATGTCATTCCTGAATATAACACTGGCCTATTTTCTCCTGTAGCTCTTCCTGTGAAAGAGCTGTGGAATTCTTGACTATTCCTCTGTTGGATCTTATCAGAGGGAGGCAAAAGAAGCCGTGGAAATGTTTAGGAGGCTCTGATTCCTGCCTCCACCTCCCCACATGCAGCTTCCCTCACCTAAGTTCACATCTGCATTCACCTCTTGACATGGTTAGAGACTGGGATAGGAAGATTGTAGAGAGGGGACCAAGAGGAAGAAGTATATGTATGAGGGGAAGGGTGGCCCCAGATTTCTAGTTCTAGCTTCTTTCCCTCTTTTGCCTCTGAGGTATTTTCTACTGCTGCTGCATCACTTTACTTACAAAAGTCCTACCTGTGCAGACCTTTCCCCTTACTCCACCCAGTTTAGAGCCTGCCTAGTGACTTTATGTGCATCTCCGAGAAGAACTGCATAAAACTGCATCTTATGAAATCCAGTAGGCTTTTTAAAAAATCCAGTATACTTTTGATGTGAAAACAAAACAAATACAGCTGTGGGATTTCAGTGTATTTTCACCTTGATGGGCAAATAAATGTCTAGATATAATAAATGTTTGGTATAGCTTGTCCTGCCCTGATTTACAAGATGATGGTCCTTCATGTGATTAATATTAGGACGTCCAGCAGGAGCAGATCCAGGAGCAGCTCATATGATCCCCACAGTCGGTCCAGGTACGAACGGAGATTGGGAAACCACCAGTGTGGCAGAACTGAAAGGTTTTGTTTGGTAAACTGTTAGTTCAAAGTGGTATTTTATTGAATGACTGAATGCACATATTTGTCCCCTGAAACCATACCTTTTCTGAATGAGGTCTTTGTGACAAGTTTTATGTGTTGGCCCATTGTACTCCAGTGTCAGACATGACAATGTCCAATTGTAATGGCAGGTGTTTATGGAATATAGTTGCCTATAAAGAGCCACCAGATTCAAACTAACTCATTAATGTTGTGATATTTTTCAATGCAGAAAAGAAATTAACATTTTTCTCTTTAATTATGGTAAGTCTCATTTGGGGCAATTGTTAAGTGTTTCCAGTACTTGTTTTGGAACTACGTTCTTACGCTGTCACCAGGTGCCCATGTTCTAAGCTCGAACACTCTTAAGATCCGAAAAAGAAATAGGAACATATGAGTATTTGAGTGGGAAAATTTAGTTTGTGTTGTTGCCGTTAAAGCAGGTCCTACACCTACGATAGTTACTATAGCAGGAGTCGGAGTCGAAGTAGAAGCCAGAGAAGCGACAGTTACCACCGAGGCAGAAGTTACAATCGGCGGTCCAGGTGGGTCTCTCTCCTTGAGCACACTGCAGGCCACTGTGGGCACCTGATGTGTGGGAGGTGGCGGGTTGCTAGGGGAAGAGTAAGTGCTGTGACCTTCCAAGGACAGAAATACTTCCTCTTAAATCTCAACAACCCACAAGCAGCCACTAAAAGCGGCTTTTTTATTAAGAGTTGCCAGGTAATATTTGTTGGTTATTGCTTGTGTTTGAATCTAAGATGGATTTTTATGTATCCACATATCTTGGACAAACCTTTCTTTTGGAAAGAAGGTCTCACCCACACCATGGCCACTTGCTTAAATAGGACTACTTGCTAGCACTAGCCAGTTTCTCATTGTTTTTTAATTAAAAAAACAACATAATATCATTTGCTTCCGCATCAGGATTGAGGTTTATATGTTGCCAATTACTGAGTAAAATACATTTTTTATGTATTACGTACTATGTTTAACGTATTTTGGCTTTCACGAAGGTCTTATTGTTAGCTTTGTACTGTCCCTTTCTGGTGGCCTCTGATCTTGCCTTCTCCTATCCATTGCGACTGCAGTGATCCTTGTAAATATCAGTATGAGCTGGACGCTTCCTTGCTTAAAACTTCTCAAGGATTCCCTGCTGCCTTCCTGGTCAGGTCCAGCCTCCTCAGCATCAGCCGCAGCTCAGATTCTTTCTGGCTTCTCTCCTTAAAAGTGCCAGGACCTTTCCTTCTTCGTGGAGACACACGTACCCTCTTCACCATCTCCTCTTTTGCCTCTTGAAATGCCCAGTTCCCATCTACCCTGCAGGTCTCCACTGTCCCTGGACAGCCCTCCCTGATGCCTATTCCTGGGATACGGTCCCTCCCATGTGCCTGTAAGATCTCCTGCGGCTCTCCTTGTCCCTAAATTATTTGTCATGCCCAATATTCTATTCTATCCTTGAACCCCAGAGAACTATACTTGGTTTCATTCGTGTGTGTGGGTGTGTGTGTGGGTGTGTGTGTGCGCGTGCACGTGCGTGTGTGTGTGTGTGTGTGTTCCCAGCATCTTGCAAAATGCCTGGCTCTCAGTGAATGCTTTTCAAAATAACTGAAGGTATTCATGCCCAGGGCCACTCGCACCCCTCTTTGGTTAGGTTTCCATTTCTTTAATGAAACTATTTGTGCACCTTTTCCCCATTACTTTCTCAGGTAATCTATTCAAATACTGATACTCATTTTCGGTAACATGGAAAACTATTCTGCTCATTGGTTGTTTTTTTTTTGGTGGTCTCAGCATTTGCAGGAATGAATTTCACACAAATTTCCTAAGATGTGATGTGTCTTTATCTTGGTATTACTACAACTTGTCATTTAAAACAACTTTGAAAAGTCCATTGTGTTGCCATAGTACCTACTGATCCACCCTGTGCTGTGCTGCATCAGTAGCACGTCAGCTATGAGTGGCTTGAAAACATCAATAGTGCTTTCAAGCCACTCATATAAAAAAGAAGCTATAAGAGGAATTCACAGGTTTTATAGTTACAATTTTGTGTATTTTGTTTTATTATTACAGGAGTTGTAGATCTTATGGCTCTGACAGTGAAAGTGACCGAAGTTACTCTCATCACCGGAGCCCCAGTGAAAGCAGCAGATATAGTTGAAAGGTCCTTTTTTTGGATACAAATTATATCTTATTTGTAAATATCTGACAACTTAAAAGCTTAAGAAACTTAATAACAGTCTGTTGTTCTATTTCAAGATCAGAGATGAATTTCAAAGACAGATGCTTCTTAATTGTTACTTGTTCATTTACATGTGTGCAGAAGAATTTAAAATGCAGATAGGTCTCCTAAAAATATTTTTATGCCACATTTTACAGTAGCCAACTATGGAAATGAACTTCATTTTCTTGAATCAAGAAATCGTGAAATTTATCTAAGTATAATTTACAATATTATTTTAAGACTATTTCTCTCTATCTCACGTATTCCTTAGAATACAGATCCTTTTTGCCTGTTTTTCTGGTTTTAGCATATACGCTGCCAAGCATAGAACTGTGAAGGAGAACTGTTAAAGGCGGCCAAATATTTATATACTGATTACATCGAGTCTTGTACATATGTGCTCTAAAAACAAACCACCCAGGATTGATACTGTGGGTAGCCAGGAGTATAAGGCAGTGGCTCTGGGGTTCTTAATTCATTCCTAACTTCTTTGATACTTCACAGAATAAGGAAAGTGGTCATCATTCATCCCACCCAGCCTGTATTACTTCAGGCTTGTGGGCAAGGTTAAGAAGAATCAATCGGCCTTAACTGTAAATACCTGCACTGTCTCTAAGGACTTACTATTTTACGTTCTTTTTAATCAATACCGATCAGAAGCCTAGGTTACAAAAACAATTCTATTCCACTTCATGCTTTGGTGCTTGGTAACTTTTGGTGCCTCTTATATTAAAACAGCATAAAAGAGAAAAATGAAATTCAAAAAAATCACTGGCACCAAAAATGGTTTATTCTGAGCTATCTTCACTTTGACTATTTGGGGGGCTTCTCTCAAGTACAGATGTGGGTTGGGGTCCCCTAGAGCAGACAGGATTGGCAATAGGAGATGTTGGCCACTCGTCTACTGCGTGTGTGTGCCTCCGGAAGAGTGAAGAATGGACTTCAAAAGTAACACCAAAATCTGCCTGCCACCATCCTGGAGACCTTTTGCAGGGCTTTCAAGTCTTTCACGTACAGGATATTACAACAGCAGCTGACCTGTCGTAACCAGCACGTTTTTCCTGTTTCCACTGTGACCTGCAGCTGACTCGATGAAGCCTTGCTTAACCCAACCCAGGTGCAAGAGATAGGGGAAGGGGGATAGAGGGTATGGTATAAATGACATATTTTCATGGCTTTGGGTGGTTCCTTCAAAAATAATTTGACGTGTAAAAACTAGTCTGTGGTTTTTTTTTTTTTAACTTTACTTTGAATTTGTTCCCCAAGTGTACTTAATCACCTTAGTGCCAGTTTAATCCTGTTATGCAGAAGAAATTAATATTGGATGCCTGATGTAGAAATTGGTACCACCCTACCACAGGCCTTGTCTTGGTGTATTTGGGAAGTGGGAAAGAAACCTCAGTTGGAGGGAGCTGACAACCCTTGGTGGAGGAAGGGTGCCCTTGGATGTATTAAAATTATCACCCAAAGAAGATATGAAAACAGGGTAAGGTGGTCAGTTGTTTGCCAGGTCGATAGACAGAAGTACATAAGAAAACAGGACTTAGGCCAAACCAACGATACTAGATACTGAATACAAAACAGTATGATTTATATTAAAGGTTTCCAAAGGTTGCCTGCAAAGGAGAATATTACTACTACTCAGCAGGAAGAAATGCATTCAGAGCCCAAGCAGAAACTGCCAGATCTAATTAGGTTAAGAAAAGTTACCCTTGTCTGTTGCTGTGTGACACATTACCCCAAATTTAGCAGTTTAAAGCACCACCCATTTAGCAGTTCTGTAGCTTGTGGGTCTGGCGCAGTGTGGCTGGACTCTCTGCTCAGGGTCTCACGAGGCCGAAATCGAGGGTTGGCAGGACAGCATTCCTTCATGGAGGCTCTGGGGAAGAATCTGCTTCCAGGCCCATGTAGGTTGTTGGCAGAATCCAGTTCCTTGCCGGCTCTCAGCTGGGGGCCCCTCTCACCTCCTCAAGGCTGCCTGCATTCCTCCTCGTGTGGTCCGTCCAGCTTCCAGCCAGCCTTTGAGTCCTGCTCTGTCTCCTGCTTCATGTCTCCCTCCCGTCCTCCTCTGTTTTAGGGGCCTATGATTAGCTCAAGCCCACAGATATGCTTTAAGGTCGATTGTGCATAGAACGTAATTGCAGGAGTGCTATCTCCTCGTGTTCACGGGTTCCGGGATGAGCTCACTGAAGGGGGAGGGGCATTTTCGAATTCTGCCTACCACAGGCAATAACTGCCCTTCTCAGCAGTGGGCGGAATTTTATCCAGGAAAGATAGTCCCTAGAAGCCTCATTTCTTTTCTCCATGGGAAAGGACAGCCCTCTGCTGCCACATTCAACTTGTATGTTTACTGACAGAGTGAACTACAAAAATAGCTTTTCTTCCTAAAGGGGATTGTTGTATATTTTGAAGTTATTTTTTAATAAAATTGAATTATGTTGTGTATTGTGCTTAATAGGAAATGCATTATTGGACTGTTTTTGTACCATCCTCTTTATTGTTAGTATTGCTCAAAAACTCTATAAAACACTTTTGTACATATTGGCAATGTCTAATTTGTATACACTTGAGTTAAATTTCCCTAAAACTTGAAAGGGGACCTTGTAGAAATTAAAATGTTTACCTAGTCTAGGTCCAAGTCTGTGCCTGTTTCATCTCTGCCGGCCCCACCGGTGGGACAGCTCGTCTCGTTTGGCAGCTCCTTTTCTCCTAGCTGAGTGTGAGCGGTGGGTGTAGGAGGCGGAGCCAGAGAGAGCGCCAGGCAGAGGCGCTGGCCTGCACAGGTGAGCATTCACGGTGTTGACCTTCCTGCCCTGGAAACGCCAGGTTTCCTCTACACTTGTCATCCAGCTAAAGTGACCTGCGTAACGATGTCATAGCCCATGTGTGAGTTGCTGCCTGGAGACAGTCCATTTACCTACAGCCTCCACCTTTCCCTCTATCACGGCAGGCAGCACGTACCACGCCTCCCAGAGAAAACACGGTGACATTTTTAGCAGACACATAAGAATTTGCAGGGGAAGTACAATTAACTTTTGTCTCCGAACTGAAAGGAATGTGTATTTTCTTAGTGAATACGACATAGCTTCTCATTGTAGGGAACGTCTCATTTGCAGATACTCAGCTTTTACACTGAGTTAACAGTGGACTCCTTAGTTGGGCAACTCCTGAAATTGTCAAATCTGGATGCATTCTTTTAACATGTAAAGAAACTGCAGGATCAAGTTCTGTTAGCGGTAAGCTTGATCACTTGGGCAGTACTGGGGGGAAGTGTGCCAAGGACTTTGGTCTTGACTGTTCTGAATTAACTGGTTATGAAATAGGTGGGAAGAGAATTCAAGGAAAATGCCCCTCTTGCAAGAGACTATGGACACTCACTGGGTATCATTGTTTAGAAGAGACAGGAGGTGGCCAGGCACGGTGGCTCACGCCTGTCATCTCAGCACTCCGGGAGGCCGAGGCAAGTGGATCACTTCAGGTCAGGAGTTTGAGACCAGCCTCTCCAACGTGGCAAAGTCGCATCGCTACTTAAAAAGAGGGACTCTGCTCACTTTTTCAAGGCAAAGGCTGAGCCTTGAAGGAGTATTGCAAACTAGTGTGGTCAGGGGAGAGGATGTGGAAGCCACGTCTCACAAGCGGAAGGACTGGGTTCAGATTTCCAGGACTGGTTTTTGGAACAGAATTGACTGGTGCTGCCCACAGTGAGGTGAGAGCCTGTAGGCCCATGGCGGAGCGAGCTGGGAAGGGAGCAGGGAGACGTTCTTTGATGCCGTAAAAGCCTCTCGGGAGTCCAGAGGGGTCAGAGGAGGAGTCGGGTACCCTGAACACCTGTTCACCTCAGGACAGACTGGGAAGCTTGTCGGTGCCTGGGAAGTGCAAGGCAAGGAGAGCCTGCCCTGGCCACACACACGGGCGGGGGCTTGAGGGTCTTGTTCTCTTTCAGAGTTTCAGGACAAGGTAGAGGGAGTGCTCCCTTGCTGCTGATTCCCTCCTCGCTGCGAGTCAGAAGACCCCAGGTGGGCCTGCTGCCTCTTGCAGACCCCAGACCTACCACACTAACTAGAGCCCAGCAGGCTCCACCTCCCTAGACCGCTGAGCTTCACAGCCTGCAGAACCAGGCTAGCCTGGAGAGGGTTGCATCTCTTCAGCCAAGAGCCATGAGTACATCAGGGTAAAAGACGGAGCGGCCTCCTGTATCTCTAGTGCTTTGGGAGGCCAAGAGTTCAAGACCAGTCTGAACAGAGCAAAACAGAACAAAAAAAGTAGCCGGGCATGGTGGCGCACAAGTGTAGTCCCAGCTCCTCAGAGGGCTGAGGTGGGAGGATCACTTGAGCCCAGGAGGAGGTGGAGACGGCAGTGAACCACGACTGCAGCTCTGCCCAGCTTGGGCAACAGAGCAAGACCCTAAGAACAACAAGAGCGACCTGAGGTCTCAGGACAAACACCTGCATTCTGCGTCTTGAGCCCCGCTCCTGGGCCTCTGTGGCTCCTAAACCCTGAAAGTGGGTGCATGTGACTGACGCACCCAGACGTGACACCCAGCCAGGGTGCTCACCGCTTCCCAGCCTGCAGACAAATCTGCCTCCCAGTGGACCTGGCCCACGGGTTGCGTGTCTAGGCTGGCACTGCACCAGCCCCTGGTCACCTAGGACCTCTAGCAACTGAAATCTCTCATCAGTCCAGGTTCCCTCAAGAGTCCCCACTGACCTCAATGCCTCCATTTGATTTTATTTTGAAGAAACAGGAGGACTTCTAAGAGCAACAGTTCTACGGTACAGTCCTTAAGGACTCTGGGCCAGAACCAGACTGCCTGGGTTCGAGTTCTACTCTGCCACTTCCCCATTGGGTAGCTGGAAAGAGGACAATTTGCTTGACCTCCATAATTCAGCTTATCTGAAAAATGGATGCTGGGGATTCCTCCCTCCTAGAACTGTGGTGCATTAACTGTTTAGAAAACCAAGCATGTACCAGTGGTTCAGAGGTGGTGGCCTCTGAGGTGGTGCCTCTAGGAGAAGTGAAGGAGTCCAGAGGGTTCAAGTGTAGGGCCAGGCTCAGTCACTAGTGAGAGGCCCGAGGTCCCCAGAACCAACAGGGCAGGAGAGGATCCTAGAAGCTTCGAGAGAGACCTGAAATGGCAAAGCCATGATGTTTATGCTGTGAGAGGGAACCAGGCAGCCTGCCACGTTGCAGGAGGCCCCCAACCCAGGGCAGCTGTAACCTATTAGTGCTGGGCTCAGGGGAGGCAGAATTCGGGTGCAACCTCCACCCTTACCCCACCTCACACCCAGCGGATTCATGTTTCCCAGCCCTGCAGGGCTTTGGGGCAGCACCTGCTGGGTAGCTTTGAACTTCCCTGCCACCCACCAACCCCGTGCTGTGCGAGCTGAGTTGGCCTGTGTTGTCTGGCATTGCCCACTCTGCTCTCCCTCTTCCCCAGGCTCAACTACACACAGCTCCATGCCCTCTGGGCGGACTCAAGCCTGCCTCGCTCCCACACACACATGCTCACCCCCAGCCTGGGCTGCTCTTTCCAGCTTCAGTGGGGTTGAATCTGGTTTCCCCAACCAAGCCTGGGGTAGACACTTAGGGAAATTGAGAGAAAACCCATGAGCTGTCCTCTAGAGGCAGGGGCATGGCTTTGCTGACCTTGCCAAGACCTAATCCCAAATGTGTGAAGGATCACTCAACTCTGCCCTTGCTGGGTGAGCCATCTCCAGACTTCTGACTCGCCCCTGGGGCATGCAGCTCCGGCCTAGGGGTCGCCTTCCCAGTAACTCAGTCCCTCCCTCCAGCAAGCCTGCCTCAACCTCCCCTGAAGCGAAGCTCCTGCTGCATGCCCCTCATCAGAACCGAGAGAGAAATTCAGCCTCTGCCTAGTTCCACCTGTTCACTCCCACCGAACACACGCTCCGGTCCCACAGGAAGCTTGACTCCACTCACCGAATCCCCTCCACCTCCTGGCCTCGGCAGGGGCTGTCTTTGCCTGGAAAGCCCTTCCACTCCCTCACTGCTCTAGTTAACGTTCAAGTTCAAGCCTCAGCTCTGAGCAGGCCTCTGCGTCCACCAGACAGCTCTTCAAACCACTCCTTCCTGCCAGGTGCAGTGTGCCCAGGCGCCCACAGCTGCTCACAGAGCTCAGGCTCTGCGCTGCGACTCCCCAGCCAACGAGCTGCAGCTGAGGCCTTCAGGGAGACTGAGTGACTCCCCACCACCCGTCCCCTCCCTTCTCGCCCAACCTCCAGGTCCTCCTGCAGCTTCACTGCTGCAGCCATGGCCCCAACGAGACCCCACAGAACCAGCATCACTACCTCAGTCGCGCTGGCCACACCCTCTGTCAAGCTTTGGCAGTGGGCCTAGCAGTGTCTATGCAGCTCTCTCTGCCAGGCTCCCTCCAGCCTGCGGAGGGGTCCCCTCTCCCCACCCTTTCCCCTGGCTCCTGATGCTGATGCCTAAATGATCTGTCTCAATCGGAGCCTCCGAGTCCTTATCCAACCAACGGGCATGGAGCCCCTCCCCTGCTACCTCCTGGGCCAGTGCTAGGATCCACTGTGAGTCAGACAAGGAAGTGGGCCGGGAGGAAGAGGCAGAAGGTAGCCCTCAGGGGACTGGCTGGTCAGAAGCGCGTCACTTGCTCTGGCCTGAGCTTAGCCTGAGGTATCTGGGAGCTGAGCCAGGTGTCTGTGCACCC
Organism: Cacajao melanocephalus; assembly: GCA_963573385.1. NCBI lineage: Eukaryota > Metazoa > Chordata > Mammalia > Primates > Pitheciidae > Cacajao > Cacajao melanocephalus. The sequence goes on along the minus strand of CAUYLG010007922.1, from coordinate 19,892 downwards.
ATGCAGGTGCAGGATGTCTGCAGCCGCTGCCAGGGGCTTCCAGATGCCTCAGGTTTGGCCCCTGAGATATCTTCTCCCTGGCTCTGGGATAGCCTTTTCCTCTGGCGGAGAGTGGGCGCAGAGGAGGACGCCCTTGCAATCTTATGGGCCAGACCCTCAGGCTACTTCATGGCGCCTGCCTAAGACCCTGGACTCTCCTCCGTTTCCTCCTCTGGCACCTAGAACCAAGTCACCCTGAGCCACTCATGAGTAGGGCAGCATACCCAGGGGACACTGCTGCAGCTGGACGTGGACCTGCATGTAAACACAAGAGCACATGTGTGGGAGGGATGTGGGATATCAGCAAGGGGGCGACGCGAGAGTGACCCAGGATGGGCAGCAGTCAGTTTGGGGTAGGAGTAGGGGATGCCCATAGAGGCCTCTCCTCTACAATGGTGGCCCAGTCACCGCCCAGGCCTTGCCAGGCCCAGTGACCCGCGGTCCCCACCCTGCTGCTGCTCAGCCTGGCGGCGTTCCTTCACAGCCTCCTGCCAACAGAGCCAGCCTCCTGCCCCCACGGGTGTCCGTGCCAGAGCAGCATTCCGCAAGCCTGGCTGCATCTCCCCAGCAGAGGCTGAGCAGGGGGCCACTCACCAGTGGTCAGGTCACGCGACTAGAGGGGCGCAGTGGGGCCTGGGCCTCTGGTCCCCACTCCGTCTCCTGGTCCTGGGCCAGTCACCTGAGGGGATCTGACCGCTGCAGTTGTGGTCCCGGGTCTTGCTCTCCCGGCCTGGGTGGCCCTATGCAGCGTGAGGCCGCCAGGCAAGTACCGGCCCACTGGAGGCACAGAGCACCGTGAGCCCTGCGCGCCCTGGGACAGGGATGGGGGCTGGGCCAGCTGGGGACCCCAGACTCACCCCCAGGTCAGAGCAGCCCAGGCGAGAGGCTGGGGGTGGTGAGCGCGGCTGCGGTGCGGGGTGCAGTCCGTCAGCGTGGGATCGCCCAGGAGAGCGGGTGGAAGCCCTTTCTGATCGGATCCGGGCCCGGCGCGCTCAGCTTCCTGATTTCACAGCAGCCTCCTACCCGGGCTCCCGCTCCGTGCGCAGCCGGAGGGCACCGATGTCTGAGTCCCGGACGGACGAACTTCCCGGCAGGAGGAGGCTCCGCACGGGAGGGTGGGGCCGGGGTCCGCGCGCTCGGGTGTGAGCCGTGGGGACGGGCCGGGGCTGGGGCCGGGGCCGGGCCGGGGCGGGGACGGCGGCCTGCGCGGGGCGGGCTGCACGGGGACGGCGCTCGCCACGCGTGTCCGCGCCCCCCGCCGGCACGCAGGGCGGCCTGGCCCTTTAAGCGTCCAGACGGCGGCCCCAGCTGACGCGCGGGCTCCAATCGGCGCCCCGCGCCCCCCGCCCGCCGCGCCCGAGGCTCTGGGGCCGCAGCTGCTCGGCGCTGGACTCGCCGCGGCCCTGCGCCTCCGCCCGCCCGGCCGCGCCCCCGGGGGCCATGGTCGCGGGGCCCTGCGCGGGGGCGGCCCCCAGCGCGGCGCTTCATGGAGCGGCCCCGGCCCGGCCGCCGGGGGCAACGCGATCCCGCGGGGCCCTGTGAGCCCCCCGCGCCGCGGCACCATGGTACGCAGGGCCCTGCCTGTCCCCCCGCTTATCCGCCCACCTGCGGGCTCCGACCTCCCAGGCGCACGGCCGGCGGCTCGGGGGAGGCGCTGGAAGGACCTTCCCCCTCCCCGGGTCTCCGGACTCCATCGCCGGGTCCCACGGGCCGGGAATGCGGCGCTGCCGCCGCGCGGCTCTCGGTGGGGAGGGGGTTAAATTCCTGGGGTGGGGGCGCCGGCCGCGAAGCCGAGGTCTCTCCGGGCACCGGCGAAGGGGGGCGCTGCCCTGCGCCGGGACGGCGCCGCCCTCGGGCTGGGTCGGGGGGGAAGAGGGAGTCGGATTCCCGCCTGGGCCTTGGGCCACGTGGGCGCTGGAGCCGCCCTGCCTGGGGATTCGGGGTGAACCCGGCCGAGGGGGTGTCAGAGGACACCTACAGCCCCCGTGCCAACTCCTGTGTGACCTTGGGCAGGTCCCCCGCCCTCTCTGGGTCTATTTCCAAGGGTAAGAGGGGAGGTGTGAGCACAGAGGAGGCTGGTATAGACATTCCCTCCCCAAAAGGAGGAGCCTAGAGGTCATGAGCCTGTGCCCCCTTGCTCACCCTGGGCCCACCCACTGCTGCCCAGCGAAGAAAGGATTGACATGGGAGGGGGGCACAGGTGGACTCCCCAGGTGTCATCACGGGGCCTTCCACGAGGCTCTGAGGCAGAGATGATGCTTTGCGTCAGTGAGGCGAAGTGCCCCTCAGGTGTAGAAGTCTGTGACTTGGTTGAGCAGCCTGGAGAGATGTCCCTGGCACCTGGCGAATCCCTGGCCTGACTTGGGGCGAGGGTTTGAAGAAATGAAATGAAACCCCCTGGCAACTAGAGTGTCTGACCGCCTCCCTGGTCCCGATCTTAGCTAGGCTGGCAGGGCCTGGACTGCAGCTGGCACAGCCGGGTGGGGAGGGGCGCCCACTGCTTCGGAGAATCAGCACCTCTGGCTGTGCAGGCCAGCACAGCTGGCGGGCATTGTGTGGGAGGGGCCGGACGCCAGGGGCCACACCCTGCTGAGGGGCTGCCAGTGGTGGACTCGGGCAGCATCTCTGTACCCAGTCAAGGGAGTCCAATCGGGTAGTGAGGTTTAGGCCCCTGAGGACCACGGATGGTGCTAGCTCGGCTGGGGCGCTGCCTTAGCAATGCAGTGTTTGGGCATTGCTCCCCTCCTTTCCTGCGGAGAGGCCAGAGGACCGAAGTCAGGCCTCATTTGGCCTAAAGGCCAAAGTATACTTGGGAAGGTTGCCCTTTCTCTGTGGCAGGTGGGCAGTGAAAGGGGTTCCATAAAGGGAGAGCAGAGAGATCTGGGGCTCTGTTGCCTGGGGTGGACTTCCCCCAACAAGCCTGGCTTTGGCAAGCCCTTATTCAAGCCACTTCTGCCGCTGTTTGGCCCCTGGAGGCCCTAAGGAGCCTGTGCTGTAACCCAAGTTTACCCTGACTCTTCACTGACCTGCAGGTACAGTGGCTCTGGGGAGGAGGCAGCAGGTAGAGGGGGTAGTGGTGGGTCTGGGGAAGCACAGCTGGCCCCAGGTGGAGGGATGTTCTCGCCTTTTAAGTCATTAAAGGCTCAGAAATCCAGCCATGTGGAGTGGTGTCCTGTCTAGCAAGGAAGGGGTAGCTTAGCAGAGCTGGGAGTCCAGGGGCTCTGGACTGTGCGACTCTCTCATTCTGAGCCTCGATTTCTCCATCTGTGTAGTAGGGGTTGGTCTCAGAAGATGAATCAGAATGAGTCAGAGGGAGATGGGAGGGGCTTGGTGCCATGTCCCAGTTAGACTGGCCAGGCCTGGCCAGCTTGGGACAGAGGGGCAGACGGGTGGCTGCTTGGCTGGGGTAAGGGGCATGGTGTGGAACTCCAGGAAGCTGTGAGAGCACATCCTGCCCTGCGCTGAGTGTAGAGGCAGGGCCAGGGCAGGCCTGGAGTCAGGTGGCCCCTGGTGGCTCAGGGAAGCTCATCCTGAGCCCCAGAGTAGGTCCTCATTCAGGTGACAGAGGAGGGGAGCTCAACCACCACTGCCCCTACCTGGTCCCACCCAACCCACTGCTGTCCTGGAGGTGGAGGTCTGGCATGGGGGTGGGGTAGGCTGTGGATGGATGGGGCCAGGATTCAACCCAGGGCCCCCAGGGAGGCGCTGGCAGCAATGGAGCTGATGGTTTTGTGGCCATCACAGTATTGTGGCAAGGTACCTCCCAAATGCAGGAGGCTCTGACCTGGCTGGGCATAACCGGGGGGTGGTCCAGCCGGGCAGGTGGTTGGCGGATGTTAACTAACATCTGCGCGTGGCTGTGTGCTGGCCTCGTGCAGGGACTGGGCAGCGGCCCGTCTGTGCTGGGGAGCTGCTGCGGTAGAGCCGGCAGTGACTGAGTCAGTCTCCATTCCAGGCAATCCACAGGTGCTGGATGTGGCCTACAGGGCTGACAGTCTGACCCATCAAACTTTGAGGGCCTCCCCTAGGGCTCCGGAGGCCCCCGATGCTGTGGCCTCCAAGGCAGGGCTTTCCCAGAGCCTGTGACGTGGACCGAACCTGACCTGGGGTCTGGGGTGGCCTCGGGGCCCTCCTGCCTGTGAGCACGGTAGGCAGGTTCCACAGCTGTGGCCTTCTACCCCTGCAGAACCCCTGGGTGGGAAGGCTGCTGGGAGCTAGGCCTGAGGCTGAAGGCAGGGGTTGGGGGCAGCCTGGCCCAAGCCCTGGCTGTGATGAGGGTCTGCCAGGCCTCACCAGGCAGTGCAGCAGGGGACAGCAGGGAGAAGGTATTGGTCCTGGGCTGGATTTCTTCACAGCTTTCAACTTTGGCAGCAGCCGCAGGGCTGTTGCAGTGAGGGTCCCTCAGGTGCTGTAGCCAGAGGCCGGGCAGTGAGCGGTGAGCGTGACTTGTTCTTGAAGGGTTTGGGGCTCCTATTCGTATGTGTGAGTGAATATGCGGAGAGAATCCACACGGCTCAGGAATCGCTGGAGGAATGCCTGTGGCTCTCCTGGGGTGACCCTTGTCCCGGTGTGCCTGCGATGGTCCCGTTTCCAGCACTGAAAGCTCTGTACCCCAGAAAAGGCCGAGGTCCCTGGCAAACCTGGATGGTGGGTCACTGTGGTTCCTCTTCTGTCCCCTTTCCTTCTCTTTCCCTTTCTGGGATGACTTTTCCCATTTCACAGACGACCCAGAGGCCCAGAAAAGTGGCAGGAGCGGATCTTCAGCCTCAGAGGGTCGCGGGTGGTCTGAGCTCGGAGGGCAGCTCACTCAGGCTGGAGTCCCTTCCTTGCTAGAGCTGCGGCTCTGTGGCTGTGAAGCAGAGCCACGGGTGACGGGCTGCCTCCCAGACAGCGGGCTACACTGGGGGTGGCGCCGGGGGAAGGGCAGGCAGGGCCCGCTGGCCTTGACCCCTCCTGTGCCTTCTGTCCTTGCAGTTGCTGGTTGAGAAGACGACTGACTCCCCGGCGGCTGAGTTCTCGCTGGTGGAGGACGTGGCGCTGCACTTTGCCTGCTTGATGGGCCGCCTGAACGAGCAGCGCCTCTTCCAGCCCGACCTCTGCGACGTGGACTTGGTGCTGGTGCCCCAGCGCAGCGTCTTCCCGGCGCACAAGGGCGTGCTGGCCGCCTATAGCCAGTTCTTCCACTCGCTCTTCACCCAGAACAAGCAGCTGCAGCGCGTGGAGCTGTCCCTGGAGGCGCTGGCACCTGGGGGCCTGCAGCAGATCCTCAACTTCATCTACACGTCCAAGCTGCTGGTCAACGCAGCCAACGTCCACGAGGTGCTGAGTGCCGCCTCGCTGCTGCAGATGGCCGACATTGCTGCGTCCTGCCAGGAGCTGCTGGATGCCCGCTCTCTAGGCCCACCAGGCCCCGGCACTGTGGCCCTGGCCCAGCCGGCCGCCAGCTGCACCCCAGCTGCACCGCCCTACTACTGTGACATCAAGCAGGAGGCCGACACCCCAGGCCTGCCCAAGATCTTCGCCCGAGAGGGCCCCGACCCTTTCTCTGTGCGTGTCGAGGACGGGGCAGGGGCTGCTGGCAGCACAGGGCCTGCCACCATTGGGCCAGCCCAGCCTTTCTTCAAGGAGGAGAAGGAGGGTGGTGTTGAGGAGGCCGGCGGGCCCCCAGCCAGCCTGTGCAAGCTGGAGGGTGGGGAGGAGTTGGAGGAAGAGCTTGGGGGTTCCGGCACCTACAGCCGCAGGGAGCAGTCCCAGATCATCGTGGAGGTGAACCTCAACAACCAGACTCTGCACGTGTCCACAGGGCCAGAGGGGAAGCCAGGTGCCGGGCCAAGCCCAGCCACCATGGTGCTAGGCCGGGAGGACGGGCTGCAGAGACACTCAGACGAGGAGGAGGACGAGGAGGACGAGGAGGAGGAGGAAGAGGAGGAAGAGGAAGGCGGTGGCAGTGGAGGGGAGGAGGAAGAGGAGGAGGAGGAGGGTGGCAGTCAGGGAGAGGAGGAAGAGGAGGAGGAGGGGCATAGTGAGCAGGAGGAGGAGGAAGAGGAGGAGGAAGGACCCAGTGAGCAGGATCAAGAGAGCTCTGAGGAGGAGGAGGGGGAGGAGGGGGAGGCTGGGGGCAAACAGGGGCCACGGGGAAGCCGAGGCAGCCCGGCAGACCCCCCTCCCCACAGTCACATGGCCACGCGGTCCCGGGAGAATGCCCGGCGCCGGGGCACCCCTGAACCTGAGGAAGCTGGGCAGCGGGGTGGGAAGCGGCCGAAGGCACCCCCCGGAGTGGCCTCTGCGCCGGCCCGAGGGCCACCAGCCACAGATGGGCTGGGAGCCAAGGTGAAGCTGGAGGAGAAGCAGCACCACCCATGCCAGAAGTGCCCACGCGTTTTCAACAACCGCTGGTACCTGGAGAAACACATGAACGTGACCCACAGCCGCATGCAGATCTGCGACCAGTGCGGCAAGCGCTTCCTGCTGGAGAGTGAGCTGCTGCTGCACAGGCAGACGGACTGTGAGCGCAACATCCAGGTGGGCCACGGGGCTGGGCGGGGCAGGGCAGGGACTGTCCAGGTGGTCCACGCGTGGCTGGGCGGGGCAGGAGCTGTCCAGGTGGGGCTTCACGTGGCTGGGCAGGGCAGGGGCTGTCCAGGTGGTCCCTGCGTGGCTGGGCGGGGCAGGGACTGTCCAGGTGGTCCACGCGTGGCTGGGCAGGGCAGGGGCCGTCCAGGTGGGGCTTTGCATGGCTGGGCGGGGCAGGGGCCGTCCAGGTGGTCCCCGCCTGGCTGGGCAGGGCAGGGGCTGTCCAGGTGGGGCTAGGCCAGACCTGGGCTCCAGGCACCCAGCATCTTGCTGACTGCATTGCCTAGATGATCTGCAGAGACCAGACTTAGCCCCCAGACAGGCCAGCCCAGGCACAGTTCTCAGGGTGGTTAGTGCTCAGGGGATAACATCAACCTGAGCTTCCTGGGAGAGGTGGATAGAGTTGGGTGCGTGGAGAGACGTGCAGAGGATCGGAACAAACAGTACCTTTGGCTAGAGGGGCAGAGGGAACGTGTGACCTGGGAGGGTGAGAGTGGAGAGTTGTCTGAGGCCAGAGGACGACCCACTCTGGATGGGATGAGTCAGACGGGTTTTAACAAACACAGGCTGCGGGAAGGCCAGCAGGGCCACTGTGTACAGTTTCACAGGTTGTGCACTGCAACAAACAAGCACATGACGGGAGGAGGGGTTTGCCCAGTGGGACGCCATCCTCCACCTCCCACAGAAGTGCTGTATAGAGCAGGAGGCAGCCCCCGCTTTCAGCTCTTTGGAGAGGCCAGTTCTCGTGGGCCTGGGGAAAAGGGACTGGGTGAGAAATCTGGGAAGAGCAGAGGCTGCTGGAGCTAAGCAGGGGAGCTGAGCTGGCTGCTGGGCCTTGAGCCAGCCTGAGTCTGTTTGTGCCAGCCTCGCCTCTGAGGGTGCAGTGGCACAGGGCCAGCCAGGTTCCCACGGGTGTTTTTCACCTCTTCTGGCCCAGGAGAAAGGGGAAAGGTAGCAGGTAGGCGGGTGCTAATTGCCTGAGCTAACTGCTAATTGCAGTGCCTTATGGAGGGAGTGTTACCCTGGGGTCACCTGGTACCCTGCCCTACCCTTATGTACCTGTGCCCACTTGCCCGCCTACTGCGCTGCCCTTTGATGCTCCACCTGCTGCACACCTGACATCCCTCCTGAAGGGGAAAAGAAGCTTCTGCGCCATCCAGCCTGGGCACCCTGACCAGTTTCTGCCCAAGCTGTAGCCTAGCCTCCATCCCTGTGGAGTATCCTGCATGGGTGGGCAGGGCCAGCGTCCAGGAGAACAAGGGCGGATGTGGTCCCCAGGAGCCCCCACGACTCTCTGTGCCTGATGGGACTTGAGCCTCCTGCTGTCTTCCTCAGCCAACGCCTTGGGGACCCATCCTCTTGGGGATCTCCGTGGTGTCATGGCACAGGCCCCAGCAGGAGGAGGCAGCGGGGATAATGGCTTGCCCCGTGGGACCCGTTATCTGTGTGTGGCCTCCATACCAGAGGCGGCCCTTCAGCTAGCTGGCTGTCTCACCTCCATAGACAGAAAAGCGTGGTGCCTTCAGAAGCCCTTGTTGAAATGAGCCCAGAGGAGGGAATTTCCTGGAAGAGGTGACCCCTGACCCTGGTTAACTCAAGGTGAAGGAGGACCCCAGGCTGTGTGTTTAGGGGTGTTTCAGGAGTTTTCATGTGCAACCTTAGGAATGTCAGAGCTGGCTGGCCCTCGGCATCAAGGGGAAAACTGAGGTCAGAGGGGACAGTCGCTTGCCCAGCCCAAGGCCCCGGGGACTCAGGACCCGGGCCTCATGCCCTCTTACTCTGCAGTGTGTGACGTGTGGCAAAGCTTTCAAGAAGCTCTGGTCCCTCCACGAGCACAATAAGATTGTGCACGGCTACGCGGAGAAGAAGTTCTCCTGTGAGATCTGTGAGAAGAAGTTCTACACCATGGCCCACGTGCGCAAGCACATGGTTGGTGAGTCTGGGCCCTGGGGGATGGAGCCAGAGGACAGAGATGGACCAGCTTCTGGCTGCTGGGTGGGAAGGACTTCACATCCAAGGACAATGTGATGGGGTGAGGAAGCCCCTCTCAGCTGGGAGGCCTGGGGAGGTTGGTTGCAGCGGACGGGCCCCGGGGCCAGGGCTGGCGCATACAGTGGGGCAGGCTGCACACTGCACAAGGGTGCCTGGACAAGCTGGCACACTGCCAACCAGGCTGTGCACCCTGGCATGGGCTCGTGTCCACCCAGGGAAAGGAATACCTTCTCCCAATTATGTAAAGTGCTGTATGGGCTGTTGCAGGCCCTGTGTCAGTTTGATGACAGCTGTGCCTCTGATTCTTTCTTACCTTCTGGTCCTCATAGGGCTTCAGGCCTCTCTGAATGCAGCCTGCCCCTAGGGTTCATGCCTGGACACAGTAAGGAGGTCCCCCAAATATGTTTTGGCCACTTCACTGCCCAGGGCAAGGCTGCCCACCTGCTGTATGTGGGCCTGACAGACTCTCATGTCCCTACAGCCCTTCCTTCTTTGCCTGCCCCATCTGGGCCTTGAGTGGGAAGGGTAGCCAAGGCAGACGGGGAGTCCCTGACCAGGCCCTAACCCTTGGACAGTGCCGGGGGCCTCCAGCGTGGACTGACTGGAAGCTGGGACCCTGCAGCCTACGTCTCAGCCAGGAGCACGCTGGATAGACTAGGACTGGTGTGTGAGCTTGGAGGGGAGCCTCTCTGTCTCCAGCGGCCTCCTATCAGATCCTTAAAGAGTGTATTGGTCCTCACCTGTCCAAGGGTGCTGGGGGGAGTGCAGCAACTTCCTGCAGACTGCTGGCAAGGGCCTGGGGCCACGGCCTTTCTGCATCGGGTCCCCTATAAAGCCCACCACCCTGAAGCTCAGGACCACTTTGAGTCCCTTTTTATAGAAGAGGAAGCTGAGGCCCACAGAGACCCAGCAAGAAGCCAGTTGTCGGGCTGGGATTTGAGCTGAGGCCAGGTCCACTCAGGGACCGTCCATCCTTCCCCGAAGCTTTGGGGGCAAGGCAGCCTTGGCCACTTCCCCTGGCCAGAGGCTAAAGAACGACAGGGCCCTGCATATCTGAGGCTGACCTTCAGAGCAGACAGGAGGCCTAGCCATGGAGGCAGGGGCCTCTCCTGGGAGTCAACCCTGTCCTGGGACAGGGGACGAGGGTGATGGCACAGGGCTGCCCCAGGAGGCAGGGTTGGGGCCCAGTCTGGGGGTGCCTGGGCAGGCCCATAAGACATGCCGGCCCCGGCGCCTACCTTGCAGCCCACACGAAGGACATGCCGTTCACCTGTGAGACCTGCGGGAAGTCCTTCAAGCGCAGCATGTCTCTCAAGGTGCACTCACTGCAGCACTCCGGGGAGAAGCCGTTCAGGTGTGAGGTGAGCTTCCGTCTCCCGCTTGGCTGCCCGAGGGACCACGGGAAGGGGCACGAATCAGGGAGAGCAGCTGCTGTAAAACAAGGGGGTGGGGAGCAGAATGTGGGTTCCAGAAAGAAAGAGGCCACCCTCTGAGGTCTGCGGCCCCTGCCTCCCACTCTTACCCAGCCCGTACTCTTCTCTGGCCCACCCCCATCCTGCCCTTCCCTCCCACAATCCAGTGCCACACACTCAGGATGGGAACCGTGTGTGGGGGTGTGGGGGGGCAGGCTTTCTGGGGAGGTGGATTCAGGAGCTTCTCAGGCCGGGAGCTCAGAAGGGAGACGGCAGAGGTGCAGGCGGGAAGGTGGGGGCAGGGGCTGGTGCCTCAAGATGGGGCTCCCTCTACTCTCTGACTTTTTCCCACTTCCTGACCCCCAACCCCCCCGCCCCACACCTCAGGTGCTTGTGGCCTCTCCTCTTGTGCCCATGCACTGCCCACCCAGAGCACCTCGGCAAGCACCTCCTTGCCCAGGAGCCCCTGGGTGGCCACAGGCGAGCTGCTCCCTCCGGAAGGGCTGCTCTTCTGCTCCGTGCCTGGGCCTCACCCCCAAACCCCACCCCCAGAACTGCAACGAGCGCTTCCAGTACAAGTACCAGCTGCGGTCGCACATGAGCATCCACATCGGCCACAAGCAGTTCATGTGCCAGTGGTGCGGCAAGGACTTCAACATGAAGCAGTACTTCGACGAGCACATGAAGACGCACACAGGTGCGGGCGGGGCGGGCTCCGGCTCAGCGCGCCCGGCGCGATCGCGGGTCCGGGCCTCCGTTCACCCACCCTTCCTGCCTCCCGGGGTCGGGTGAGGCCGGCCCGCAATGCCCCGGGGCGGGAGGAGCTGCGCGCGCCAGGGCCGGGCCCCACGATGGCTCCCTGGGAGACGAGGCCGGCCCCTCGCTGACCCCTGCTGCCCACCCCGACCCCCAGGAGAGAAGCCCTACATCTGCGAGATCTGCGGCAAGAGCTTCACCAGCCGGCCCAACATGAAGCGGCACCGGCGCACGCACACGGGCGAGAAGCCATACCCGTGCGACGTGTGCGGCCAGCGCTTCCGGTTCTCCAACATGCTCAAGGCGCACAAGGAGAAGTGCTTCCGGGTCAGCCACCCGCTGCCCGGCGACGGCGCCCCCGCGGCCCCCGGGCTGCCCCCGGCGCACGCGCTGCCCCTGCTCGCGGGGCTGCCCCCGCCCCCGCCCCCGCCCCCGCCGCCGCCGCCCCTGCCGCCCCCGCCCCCGCTCTTCCCCACCGCCGCCAGCCCGGGCGGGAGGATGAGCGCCAACAACTAGCTGCGCCCGCGGGGCCTGGAGCCGGGGCCGGGCCCTGCTCCGCCTCCGGAGCGGCTGGATGTGTCCTGCGCGAGGCCCCGACCGTGGCGGGTGGGCAGGCTGGCGCCCCCGAGCTGGCGGAGGGCACCTCACTCCCAAGTGCCCCCCTTCCTGTGACTCCTTCAGGCCTGGACTTTTCTTTATTTTTTTTGGAAGTGAAGGAAGGAAACTCTTTGCAGCATCTCCCTCCAGGTGAGGGGGGTGCTGGGGGCGCGCAGCAGAAAGCAAGCGGCCTGGGCAGCAGGTGCAGTCCGTCCCTCTGCCAAGGCCTGAGCCAGAGGGCTTGGCCAGGTGGAGCCTGGGTCAGCCTCCGCGGCGCATCCCCGTGTCTCCTATGCCCCTAATTTGCTTCCTCTTCTTGGAGGGTTTGGGGAGGAGTTGGTGTGCCCCCCCCCAACCCTTGAGGAGTTGCAGGCCCAGTCTGAGGCCCGCAAGCACTGAGGCAGGGCCTGAGACTGGCCCCGGGCGACCGCGTGGGGTTGGGGTGGTGAGGTTTGGAGACGGCAGACCAGCGCTGCACTGTGCGGAGCGGGGCAGGCAGGGGCTGGACCCCAGGGACTTGCCCTCCCCACCCACCCCCTGCCTGCCGGCCCAGGGATCCCTGACTCGCACCAGGTGGCACCAAGGGCCCTGAGTCCCAGAGACGTCCCCAGAAGCGGCTGTGCCTCAGCACTGTCAGCCAGGCCCTGGGTGGGCAGACAGGCTGGCTGGCAGCACCCGCTCTGGGGGCAGAGTCCTGGGATGAGGCTTGGACGGGGTTGGTTTCAAGGTGCTATTAGTGAGGCAGGGGCAGGGCGGCTGCTCACAGAGCACCCCAGTTCCTCACCAGCTGCCCTGGCCGTATATCCCACCCCAGAAGGAACTAGTGTGGCCATGTCTGTCTCTGCTCCCCAAAGGCCGCTTAGGTCCTGCCACAGCCTGTCCCTGGCTGGCTCCAGCATCCTCGCCCCTCCTGGGCCTCTGCACCTGTGGGTGGGGCGCCCATGACACTGGCGGTAAAGGAGCCTGCATGTTCAGGCCCCTGGGGGGCCGGGGGGACTGGGAGGCGCAGCCCAGACCCGTTGCTTGCCCCCATGAGGCTAGCACTAATAGGAACCCCTTTTTTGTTGTCATTTAACGTCTTTATTCCTGCCTTTAATATGGGGAGGAAGGTTCCATAAGCTACATGTTCCTAGTTACGCTCTTTCCTATTGTGTTTATACAGTTTTGTTTGTTATACTCTTTGCACCTTAATCCCCCACCACTCCCGACACTATTGCCTTCCCAGCATGGCTGGAGTGGGAAGAGGCTTGGGCCCCGGGGGAATGGTTAGGGGGATTGAACTCCTCTGACCTCCTTGTGAGGCCCATGGCGCTGGGGCAGGGAGCTGGGGACATTTTAATCATCAATAAACGAAGCACTTTATTCTGTACAGATTTGGGCAGGCCCAAGGTGCCCGAGTGATCTGAGGATTTATGATCCAAGCCACAGCACCCTGGTTGTTCTCTGGGCTTGGAGGGGACGGTGCCAGCAGCTTCCCTGCCCAATTGATGTTGGGGCTGCAGACTTGGGCTCGGCGCCCACCCCCCCTCCCCCCGCTGTCCTGGGGGAGAGAAGGTTGGCCCCTCCCCGAGGAGGAAGGCTTCCGGTCAGGCCTCCCGCCCCAAGGCTGGGGACGCCAGGCTCCTGCTTTACTGTAGCTTTTTTTCTTCCTTGCACTCCTTGATCTCTGGGCTTCCGTGATGTCCTCAGGGTCCCCTTCCCTCCCTGATGTCGTTTCTAACCTCTGGTCCCAGTGCCTGGCAGCTCTTCGGAGCTGGCTCACATTTTTCCAAAAAAAGTTGATCTCTCCCCGTGGGCTGTAGGCAGGAACCTCCATGGGTTTCCAGCCCCCCGTCACTGGCACCAGGGTCTCCCATAGGGGCTGGCGGCGTCATCACCTGCTGGCCCCACTACAGCCTGAGCGGGCCTGAGTGTCCCTGGCCAGGCTGAGACCTGTCGGGCCGTGCTGACAAGCAGAGGTCAGAGACAGTTGTGGGGAGCTGGCAATGAAACCCGGTCCCGGGACTTGGGTTTCCTGTTCTTGTACACTTCCCCTCTGGCAGCAGGTGAGGGGTCCAGACAGCTGGCCAGGGACTGGTCAAGATGGTCACGGGAGCTCTAGGTGGGCACAACCAGCCCCTCTCCTGGGAGACCCCTGTCCCGCTGGGGTAGGAGCCTGCGTCCCTGGTGCTAAACACTCTTCACTCGGGCGGTTGCTGGTGGGGTTTCCTTTCTGGCCAGACCAGAAGGCCAGAAGCAATAATGGCACCAGCAGTGCCAACATGGATCGGGGTTCCTGTTTTACCAGCTTTTATATCTCCTTTTTATTTTAAACAGTGTGTCCCCAGATGTCAGAATGAGGGGACTGGGGCACCATACCCACTTCCCAGGGCTGGGAGAAGGCGAACACAGGATCATCCCCTCTCAAGGAGACTGTGGGGGTCCCACGGTCCATTTGGACTTCTCAGCCTGTTTGGCCAGAACTCATGTCTGAAGCCTGGGCCTGCCCCCTTCCCAGCATCTTGGGGCTCTCTGGTCTCAGGCCAGCTGGGGATGGGTGGCAAGAGTGATGAACTCAAGCCCTGCGGCCGCAGTTCTGGGAGCCTTCGACCCTGGCTCATGCTCCCACAGTCTCCCTGGTGCCCTTCACAGAGGGCTTGGTGGTGGCAGGATGGCCATGCCCAGGCATGTGCTGAGACTGTTGGCATCTGGTTGTGTACCCGCAGCCCCGGAGTGTGTGCATCAAGGCATGCGAGTGAGAGGGGCGAGGGGAATAAAGTCAGCACCACTCGTGTCCCTTTGCCCAGGCTGTTATTTGCACTTGGCCTGTCTTGTCTCTCGGACCAGAGCAAGGAGCTGGGCCTTGGGGACCACGCAGAGTCAGGAGCTGAGGCAAGGGCAGTGGCGGGGGATGGAGGTGTGCAAATAGGTGGGTCTCGGGTCAGATGCAGAGGGGCTCAAAGAAGAGAGGTCCTGGGGCTGCTGCGGGTGCGGCCCTGAGGGCAATGGCCACAGGAGACCAGAGCCTGTGCAGGTGTGGCTTCCCATGAGCCCCAGGCATGGAGCCACAGGAGCGCCAGGACAGCAGGGACCAGCGCTCCCATTCAAGTGCTGAGCCCCTGGGGATGCTGTGATGAGCAATATGGACTCATCCCTCCCTCAGCAGGCAGGGGAGGTCAGAAGGGGCCAGATAGAGATGCTGACTCAGGCACCTGGGAAGACAAACACTCAGATGGAAGACAGGTGGTGGCCTCCAGAGGAGCAGACGGCTCTCCCTGGGGAACTCCGAGAATTATTTTATGGCACAAGTAGTATATACAAAGAGCACTCACTCCATGCCAAATGGAATTCCAGGCCCTGGGGACGTGTGCAGAACGAGGCTCCTTGTGGCACTTACCTCTGCGTACGTAGAGAGGGGTCAGACAGGACCTCCCAGGACTGGGAGGGGCTGGGAGAGAAGTCTCATGGGCGGATTTGTTGACTGGCCAGAAAGGACGTGCGGGTTCCTAGGATGTTGGCACTGCCTTTCTGCACAGTCCTCCTGTGTAACTGGAAGAAGCACAGACCTGCTCAACATACCCTGAAACAAGGCTGGCTGACAGGCCAGGGGGCCTGGCTGCTCCCCCAACTCTTGTGCAGATTCCGCCCTGTTCCGCTCCTGCTATATCAGGTTGCATGACACCCCTTTTTCCTCCAGCCACCCCCCCACCTCCCTCATTCTCACAGCATTTCCACCTTCACACTCCGGAGTCTCGGGCACTGTCATCCTGGGCTCTGGGGCAGAAGCCTCTGGGTGGCTGTGGGATGATGGTCACCATGATTGGCATCTCTGGAGCACTCACTTTCCCTGATCTTGCTCTTTGGGACCAAGCAGCTCACTAACATCTCATGTCCTGAAGCACGCATAGGTCAGAGCAGCACTGCCCTGCTGGGGAAAGCCAGACTCCCCTCCCTCCTGAAGGGCCGGTGAGAGGAAGCGAGGCCGACTCTCTTTCCTCCTGAAGGGCCAGTGAGAGGAAGTGAGGGACCCTGGCTTAGCGGTGCTCTTGGGCCTACCTACCCCCTGGTGATGTAGCTTTCTACAACCAGGACTGGTGAGTAAGTCAGGGCTGGCTGAGTTCTGCTACAATAACAAACCACCTCCTGACCTCAGTGACTCAGCATCTGTGTCTCTGGGGGAATGCTTCGCGCCAGTCATTCTCCATGTGGTGGCCCGGAATTCCAGGCTTTGACCTTGGGACACTTCCACATCCACATGGGAGCAGAGCCAGAGAAGAGATGGGGTGGAGAATGGCACCTTGGCTCTGCAGTGCTGCCATGTGGAAGTGGTGTATCGCTGCTTTCTGTGTCATCATCCAAAGTGAGTTCTGCCATCATGCCTTACTTCCGGGGGATGTGGACACGCAACCCTCCTGTGTGGCTGGAAGGAGAGGAGAGCAGGAAAGATTGGTGAGTAGCCGCCAGGCACAGTGGCTCACGCCTGTAATCCCAGCACTTTGGGAGGCCAAGGCGGGTGGACCACTTGAGGTCAGAAGCTCAAGACCAGCCTGGCCAACATGATGAAATCCCATCTATACACACACACAAAAAATTAGCCAGGCATGGTGGCATGCACCTGTAATCTCAACTACTCAGGAGGCTGAGGCAGGAGGATCATTTGAAACTGGGAAGCAGAGATGGCAGTGAGCCAAGATCATGCCACTGCACTCCAGCCTGGGTGACACAGCAAGATTCTGTCTCAAAGCAAAAAAAAAAAAATTGGTGAGTAGCCAGAGCCTCTTCTACACTGGGACCTTGCGTACTCCAGAGGTCAGGTTGAGAGATGCCCAGCCTGTAGAGCTGCTTTCTAAAGTCTCTGGAGGGTCAGCGATAAAATAGAGGAGCAGTGTCTCCTAAGGTTCCACTGGCTGCAGGTGGATGAACCTCCTGTCACTACAGATGACAGCCTTGGGACCTGTGGACAGTGGGGAAGAGGATGGAATCCCACACCTCCAGGGAGGGAAAAGCAGCTCAGCAGGACCCCACCTTGAACTTCCCCTTACTCCTGCCTGTCTCCAGCTAGGGCCTCGGGAAATCCCTGTGGCCAGACCTACCCCTGTGCATTTGTGGAGCTGTGGCCTAACATTGTAACTCTCATGTGTTGGGGACACTTTGTGGTCACTCCTCACCCCATAACCTTCTGAGGCTGCTGAATAACTAAGCAAAGGAGCTCGGAGAGGTAAAGCCACTTGCACACAGCCAGAAAGTGGTGGAGCCAGATTCAAACCTAAGTCTGTCCCATCCTAAAGCCACGTTCTCTAAGCGCTGAACATGCCGTGTCCCCTCCACTCAGCACAGAACTTGGTGCTCAGTGGCATTCAGGAGAGCATGGCAGTGGGTCGTGGACCAGGGCTATTGGTTGCAAACAGCAGAGCCAATTAAATCTCTAGGAGAAGCAGAGACTCAACCTCTGGGGTTATGCAGCCAAAAACAGACCCAAACCGCGCTGCACCATGTACCCCAGGGGAGGTGTGACTGCTGCCCAGCTTGGAGCTGACAGTGCTGAAGGCTGCTCATTAGAAGCTCTGTCTCGACTGCCTCTCCCTCTGAAACTAAGCTCTCAGCACGTCTGTGCAGTATGTTTTCTGCTACCTTCTCACCTGAGTCAAAGTCTCACGTGGGTGTGTCCAAGTGGCAGATCTGTCACGTCTGCGCTCTAGTGACGCAGGACAGGCGAGTCCCAAAATTGGGGCTTAGGCTGGTAGGGTTTTGGCTTCACCCAGGAAAGAATTCAAGGGTGAGCCAGAGGTGTTAGCGACTTTTATTGAAGTGGCAGTGTACAGCAGCAGCAGAGGTACTGCTACTGGATAGCAGGGCCACCCCATAGCAGGGCCACCCCATAGCAGGGCCACCTCATAGCAGGGCCACCTCATAGGCAGGGTGCCCAAAATAGCAGCTCCGAGACAGGGCTGCACTCATACCTACTTTTACTTACATGCAAATTAAGGAGGGAATTATGCAGAAATTTCTAGGAAGAGGTTGGTACCTTCCATGGAAAGGGGCAGTAACTTTCAGGTGCTGACATGGCAATGGTAAACTGGCATGGCACACTGTGGGTGTGTCTTATGGATCTTGCACCCCATCCCTGTTTTAGCTAGTCCTCATTAGGTCTGGTGTCCAAGTCCCGCCTCCAGAGTTGAGCCCCACCTCCTACCTCACTAGCTGCAAGGGAGGCTGGGGAAGCAGGTTGTGTTCTCTACATTGGGTAGGTGGAACGTTACCATTCACTTATTCCCAATCAGGAAAAGGCTTTGCAAACAAAGCACAAGAAGCATGCCGGCAACCTGGCCTTTCACAGCCAGCAGCAGCCTACGCCCTCTTCCATACAGCAGGAGCAACAAAATGCTACCCATTAACCTTCCTCCTGCAAATGAAAACGGACTCATCCTCTTCCCAAAAGGGCACGCTGTAACGTCTCATCGCTGACTGCATCTAGCTGCAAAGCCAGGATCTGCTGGTGAAGCTGCTCCTCTCCTGCGGTCCCATCCGGTGTTCTGAACGTATGGACTCTAAACTGGCTCTTTGCAAAACGGAAGGGGGCTGAGAGAGGAAAGAAATCAACGTACATACGTACGTCTTTTCCAGTGTGATGGTTCGTTTCAGGTGTACTGGTAACTCAGTGCAGGACACCCAGAGAGCTGGTAAATCGTGATTTCTGGGTGTGTCTACAAGGGTGTTTTGGGAAGAGACTGAGTAACGATGATCCAGCCTCATCCAATGTGAGTGGGCACCTTCCGATCTACTGAGGGCCTGGATGGAACAAACAGGCAGAGGAAAGGTGAATTCACTCTTCTGGAGTCAGGACATGTCTCGCCTCCTGCGCTCAGACGTCAGAACTCCAGGTTCCCCCATGTTTGACCTTGGACTGGGAGTTACATCATTACCTCCTCTTGATCTCAGGCCTTCAGATTCAAACTGAATGACATCAGCAGCTTTCCTGGGTCTCCAACCTGCAGAAGACAGACTGTGGAACTTCTTGGCCTCCATAATGACATGAGCCAATGCCCATGATACACCCCCTCTTATATCTCTTTATTCTGTTGATTCTGTTTCTCTGCAGAACCCTGACTTATTAATATACACATCAAGGAAGGTAAGACAGGAAGATATTCCGCTCTACTTAGCCATGCGCCATGAGGTCAAGATGGTGCTACTGTCTGAATGCTGGTGTCCCCCACCAAACCCCAGATTCACCTGTTGGAACCTAAAACACAATGCCACGGTATTAAGAGGTGGGGCTTTCTGGGAAGTGATTAAGTCAGGAAGCTCTGCCTCATGAGTGGGATTACTGGCCCTTAGAGAAGAGGTTGCAGGGAGCTACCTTGTCTTTTCACCATGCAAGGACACTGAGTTGGCTACTTCTGCCGTAAGCGGGCGGTAGAAGGTGCCGTCTGTGAAGAAGACAGAGCTCTCACCAGATGCCAAAGCTCCTGCTGCCTTGATCTTGGACTCAGCTTTCAGAACGGTGAGCAATAAATTTCTACTGTTTATAAATTACCCAGTTAAAGGTATTTTGTTACAGCAGCCTGAACACACTAAGACAGAAATTGGTACCAACTGGGAATGTTTCTGTAACAAATATTTTAAAATGTGAAAGCAGCAGCTGGGCATGGTGGCTCAGGCCTGTCATCCCAGCACTTTGGGAGGCCAAGGCAGGCAGATCATGAGGTCCGGAGATCGAGACCATCCTGGCCAACATGGTGAAACCCTGTCTCTACTAAAATACAAAAAATTAGCTGGGCATAGTGGCATGTGTCTGTAGCCCCAGCTACTCGGGAGGCTGAGGCAGGGGAATCCCTTGAACTGGGAGGCAGAGGTTGCAGTGAGCCAAGATGGCACCACTGCACTCCAGCCTGGGCAACAGAGCCAGACTCCATCTCAAAAAAAAGAAAAAAGTGAAAGCAGCTTTTTGGAGCTGGGCAGAGCTGAGTTTGGAGGAACAGGCTAGGAAAAAATCCCTATATTGTCATGAACGGACTATGAATGCCATTCAGGTGAGGGCTCAGATGACAGCTGTAAAGAAAGCCTGTCTTCTTAGAGATTGCCTAGGTGGTCATAACAGAATGTTCATAGAAATATGGAAGCTAAGGCCATTCTTCGTTCTCACTCAGTCTAATTCCCTGAAGATTGATCCAAGTCATTGCGTGTAGCAAGAGTTCATTCTTTTTGGTTTTGTTTTTGCTGAGTAGTGTTCCATAGCTGGTGTGTACTGGCTTGTTCAACCGTTTGCCCACGGAAGTTGAGCAGGGCTGCTTCTTTATGTATGATATATGCTGGAGCAGGGCTGTTTATGTATGATATATATATTATATACTATAATATAGTATTATATATTATATACTATATATAATATAGTATTATATATCATACTATATATAATATAGTATTATATATCATACTATATATAATATAGTATTATATATCATACTATATATAATATAGTATTATATATCATACTATATATAATATGATATAGTATTATATATTATACTATATATAATATAC
>CAUYLG010007920.1:0-14611 GCA_963573385.1 Cacajao melanocephalus | reverse complement strand
TGGGCCAGATGTGGTGGCTCACATCTATAATCGAAGCACTTCTTTGAAAGGCCGAGGCGTGTAGATTACCTGAGATCAGGAGTTCCAGACAAGCCTGACCAACATGGTGAAACTCTGTCTCTACTAAAAATACAAAAAATTAGCCAGGTATGGCAGCGGGCACCTATAATCCCAGCTACTCAGGAGGCTGAGGCAAGAGAATCACTTGAACCTGGGAGGCAGAGGTTGCATAGAGCCAAGACTGCACCACTGCACTCCAGCCTGGAAAACAAGAGCGAACCTCTGTCTCAAGAGAAAAAAAAAACTTAAATCAGCTGCTTATTCACTGGTATTTAGTGATATAAATCACTAAAATGGCCGAAATCAGATAAATACTCCCAGAAAACTGGGGAAACAGCACATTTTTGATAAAGTTGTTCCAGGACTTGCACCAAAAATTAACTTTATTTATCTCAAAATTTAACATTTCCCATTAACTTGAAGCTAGATGAAAACAGAGATTTATGTTTAGAAACAGGAAAATGCTGTCAGACCAAGGTAAATGATACCATTTTTCTATTTGAGCTCTTCAGCATCTGTAGAAAGCCTATACAAATAAAGCCAGCCGAGCGCAATGGCTCTAGCCTGTAATCCCAACATTTTGGGAGGCCAAGGCAAGCAGATCACTTGAGGTCAGGAGTTCAAGACCAGCCTGGCCAACATGGTGAAACCCTGTCTCTACTAAAAATACAAAAATTAGCCAGGCACGGTGGCACAAGCCTGCAATCCCAGCTACTCGGGAGGGTGAGGCAGAACAATCACTTGAACCTGGGAGGCGGAAGTTGCAGTGCCATTGCACTCTAGCCTGGGCAACAGAACAGTTCAAATCTGTTCCTATACAGAGTTGCCTGTCAGCAGACTAAAAATGTTTCTTAGACAAAATTTAAAAATATTAATTTATTAAGGTTATAAATAAAATCACAGTGACATTAATACAAGCTCATGTTTTCATTAAGAGAATTCCAATTTAATTTTAATACGAGTTATGTTCATAGCATGATTTGCTTCATAGAGGTTTCAGCACTAAAAACAGGTGCTGTTATTCAATGGCATCATCTTGGGAGGTAAGATCTTCCAAGAATTGGGATGACTGGACACATCTTCCAATCATGTGGCCAAGACTCAAAACTTTTTTGACATGCCATTTATAGGATTCTCAAAGACAAACCTCACACATACACAAAATCCTAGTCTCCACCTTTTAGAGTTACATTTCATTTGTGACCAAAAACAATGCTGACCACTCACTTCATTCACCAGACTTTCCTATCTCCAAAAGTTAAATAGAAGCACCCATAAAATGAAGACTTAACCAGAACTGACAAAGTGCAATACGCTCTAAAGACAAATTTGAAAGAAGTATACCAGATATTTCAGAATTTGGAAATGTCACTAAAATAAATATGTAACTTCCAAGGCAGGGAGCAGTGGCTCACACCTATAATCCCAACACCTTGGAAGGCCAAAGTTTAAGGATCGTTTGAGCTCAGGAGTTGTAGACCAGCCTGGCAACATGCCAAAATCCCATTTCTAACAAAAAATATAAGAATTAGCAGATGTGCAGCCGGGCGTGGTGGCTCACGCCTGTAATCCAAGCACTCTGAAGGCCAAGGCGGGCAGATCACCTGAGGTCGGGAGTTCAAGACCAGCCTGACCAACATGGTGAAACCCCGTTTTTTTTTTTTTAAAAAAAAAGAATTAGCAGATGTGGTAGTGTGTGCCTGTAGTCCTAGCTACCAGGGAGGCTGAAGTGAGAGGACTGCTTGAGTCTGAGAGTTCAAGGCTGCAGTGAGCTGTGATCATGCCACTGCAGTCCATCCTGGGCAACAGAGTGAGACCCTATCTCAATAAAATAATAAGGATAACTTCCCATTTGGAGGGTTCTGATGTTTGTTTTTAAAAAGCGGTCCTAGGGACTGGGCGTGGTGGCTCACGCCTGTAATCCAAGCACTTTGGAGGCCAAGGCGGGCGGATCACCTGAGGTCGGGAGTTCAAGACCAGCCTAACCAACATAGAGAAACCCTGTATTTAAAAAAAAAAAAAAATCGGTCCTAGGACAGGTACAGTGGTGCCCACCTATAATCCCATCACTTTGGGAGGCTGAGGCAGGAGGATCGTTTGAGACCAGGAGTTCAAGATTTGCCTGGGTAACACATCAAGACCTGTCTTACCAGGCATGGTGGCTCATGCCTGTAATCCCAGCACTTTGGGAGGCTGATGAGGGCAGATCACCTGAGGTCAGGAATTCAAGACCAGCCTGGACAACATGGTGAAACCTCATCTCCACTAAAAATACAGAAATTAGCCCAGCATGGTGGTGGGTACCTGTAATCCCATCTACTCAGGAGGCTGAGGCAGGAGAATCATTTGAACCCAGGAGGCGGAGGTTGCAGTGAGCAAAGATCATACGACTGCACTCCAGCCTGAGCGACAAAGGGAGACTCCATCTAAAAACACAAACAAACAAAACTGTCCCTACCAAAAAACAATTTTTTTTAATTAGCCAGGCATGGTGGCATGCACCAGTAGCCCTAGCTACTGGGGAGGCTGAAGGAGGAGGATCGCTTGAGCCCAGGAGTTCAAAGTTGCAATGAACTATTATTAAGCCACTGCACTACAGCCTAGGCAACAGAATGAGAACCTCTTTTATTTAAAAAAAAAAAAAAAAAAAAAAAAGCCAGGCACGGTGGCTCACGCTTGTAATCCCAGCACTTTGGGAGGCCGAGGCGGCCGGATCACGAGGTCAGGAGTTTGAGACCAGCCTGGCCAACAGGGTGAAACCCCGTCTCTACTAAAAATACAAAAATTAGCTGGTACATGTCTATAATCCCAGCTACTCGGGAGGCTGGGGCAGGAGAATCACTTGAACCCAGGAGGCAGAAGTTACAGTGAGCTGAGATGCTGAGATAACACCACTGCACTCCAGCCTGGGCAACAGAGTAGGATTCTGTCTCAAGAAAAAAAAAAAAAGGTAGTCATAATACCTTAATAAAACTACACAGTAACAAAATTGGAAATGTGAAATATACCGATCTGTGTAAAAGCAGTAAAATGATACTGAAAAGTAATGAAAAACAACTGAAATTGCCTAATTTGAACATTGAAACTCACACTTCTATTATTATATTTGCTTCCAGAGTGCCCCTGAAGGCACAGTATTTAATATGGTTATTTATATCCATTCATCTTTTTCTACTTGGTTCACCTTGGTTTGAATAAACTGGCATTTTCCAAAATAAAGACTTTCCATATTGTTTGTTTTGTGAAATTTTTCTTTTAAAAGATGGGTTGAGGCCGGATGTGGTGGCTCATACCTGCAATCCCAGCACTTTAGGAGGCCGAGGTCGACAGATCATTTGAGGTCAGGAGTTAAAGACCAGCCTGGTCAACATGGTAAAACACCGTCTCTACTAAAAACACAAAAATTCGCCGGGTATGGTGGTGGGTGCCTGTAATCCCAGCTATTCAGGAGGATGAGGCAGGAAAATCATTTGAACCTGGGAGACAGAGGTTGCAGTGAGCTGAGATGACAGAGCAAGACTCCAGCTCAAAAAAAAAAGAGATGGGTTAGGGGCAAGAGAGATAATCTCAGTTTAGCTTATCGAATGCTGTACTAATCATTTTAACTACAGTTTACCAGAGACTTCAAAATTTGATTACTGTTCCCCTCCCAAAGATAAAAATCTAGCACAGAATTAATCATGTCAAGATGTCAGTACTGGTATTCTTCAAAAATAATCCCAATCTGGGGCTAGGCATGTTGGCTCATGCCTGTAATCTCAGCACTTTGGGAGGCCGAGGCGGGTGGATCACTTAAGGCCAAAAGTTCAAGACCAGACTGGTCAAGATGGTGAAACCCTGTTTCTACTAAAACTACAAAAATTAGCCAAGCATGGTGGTATGCACCTGTAGTCCCAGCTACTTGGGAGGCTGAGGCATGAAAATCACTTAAACCCGGGAGGCGAAGGTTGCAGGAGGCTGAGATCACCCCACTACACTCCAGCCTGGACAACAGAGTAAGAGTCTGTCTCAAAAAAAAAAAAAAAATCCCAATCTGACCCTCAACAGCTTTGTGACACTGGACATCTAGCTTCTGTGTGCACCAGTTCCACATCTGTAAAATGGGGTTAAAATAATAAGCTATATAATTGCTTCATGGGTGTGGTAAGGAATACACAAGATTATGTGCTTGAACCATGGTAGGTACTCAATAAATATTTGTTGAGTGAATGAGTAAATAAATTAATGCACATAAAATGCTTAAGACAGTGCTTGTCACATAGCCAATGGCTAACAATATCAATATCACACCAGGCCAGGTGGCTCACACCTGTAATCCCAACACTTTGAGAAGCCAAGTCAGGAGTTTGAGACCAGCCTGGCCAACACGGTGAAACCCCATCTCTACTAAAAATACAAATATTAGCTCGCACTGTAGTTCCAGCTACTCGGGAGGCTGAGGCAGAAGAATCACTTGAACCCGAGGCAGAGGTTGCAGTGAGCCAAGATCTCGCCACTGCACTCCAGCATGTGTGACAAGAGCGAAACTCCATCTCAAAAAAAAAAAAATTTACTAATTTACCCAATAATCTTCTGTTATACTTTCAAAATAATCGATGATTTAAAATACACAGTAGGTACCTCCTAAAAAATATTTACACTTACCACTTAATTTGAAATACATATTGAGTTAAATCAACTCAGTTGCTACTCATTTAAATTTGCATTTAAACTGGCTTACAGAACATACATTCCTCTGCCTTTAACACAAGAGGAAGAATAACTACTGAGAGAGCTTACTGACAGATCAGACAAAGCAGCTTTAAGCAGATTTAATTGACTCAAGATTTTCATTGTTGACATCAAAACGTTAGTCAACAGAATAATTCAAAAAGAGTACTATCTAGCATCTCGTTTCTGTTAGTAACTCCAATCTGAGAGCATTGAATAAGCACTAATTGAGCATTTTTTCCAAGAAGGAAAACAGAATAGTTAATTCTACGTCAGTGACAAGTTCCAAAGGAGTATGTTCTTTGTGGCATTAGAACTAAACTCCTGTACTTTCACACCTTAATAGTCTCTATATCGCCTGAAGCAGCTGGCGTACTCCTGGCCTTTAGATTAGAGAAAATACTAAGCAGGATTCTAATAAAAAGAATCACGTTAATTAGCTTAAGAAATTAAAATTGCTACCTATACATAAATATCATTGATTGACCATCAAAAACTCTGAGGATCTACTATGTGCCAGTGAAAAGAACTGAGGAGGGCATTAGCTAAAACAAACAGCTTCTGATCAAGAAGTTTCCAGTCAAATAGGTAATTAAGATATTAATGGAAGCTGGTCAAATTAATCAAAAATATGAGGGGTACTGCCATTACAAGCTGCAAGATTTTTGAGAAAATAAGAAGCTTTTGCTACAACTAGATAAATTAAGATATGTGATAGTGTGACTTTCCATGAACATGAGGTGATATTGGCAATAAATGCTATAAAATTTTAGAGAAGAGATTAACTGTTGCAAAGTCACCATAGACTTCAAAGAGGAAGAACTGAGCTGAGTCGTGAGGGGTGGAAAAGATTTAAATAGTTAAACAGCATAAGAGAAAACGACAAAAGATAATAGGAACAAAGATGCTGAATTGGGAATATGGCTATCAAATATTTATTAAATGCCTACTATACATCAGTCACTGTGTTAGGTACTAGATATACACTGGAGAACAAAACAGATGAGTTCTCTGCTTTTATGCAATCTAGTGGGGAAGACATAATAATCATGCACACAGATATATCATTATAAATTGTAACAAGAGCTATGGAAAGAGGCAACAGAAGCCAGTAATAGTGAATAACAGGAAAGGAGATGAGAGAAAGTATCCCTGATATTTATACATAGGCTCAGACCTGAAGGCAGCCATGCAAAAAGCAAGGGAAAGAAGTGTTCAAGGAAGACAGAGCTATGCATACAAAGGCCATGAGGTAGGAAACAGCTTGTTGAATTTAAAAATAAATAAGGCCAGTGGCTCATGCCTATAATCCCAGCTACTCTGGAGGCCAAAGGACAGCTTGAGACCAGGAGTTTGAGACCAGCCTGAGCAAGAGGGTAAGATCCTATCTCTAAAAATTAAATAATAAAATCAGAATAAAAACAAATAGCCAGGCACGGTGGCTCACGCCTGTCATCCCAGCACTTTGGGAGGCTGAGGCAGGCAGATCACAAGGTCAAGAGATCGAAGACCAGACTGGCCAACATGGTGAAACCCCATCTCAATTAAAAAATACAAAAATTAGCCATGCGTGGTGGAGGGCGCCTGCAGTCCCAGCTACTCGGGAGGCTGAGGCAGGAGAACTGCTTGAACCCAGGAGGCAGAGGTTGCAGTGAGCAGAGATCCCACCACTGCACTCCAGCTGGTGACAGAGCCAGACTCTGTCTAAAAAATAAAATAAAATAAAATAAAATAAAAATAAATAAGAAGCTAGCATAACAGAAGCATAACGGTCAATGAGATTGGCATAAGATGCCAATTGCCTACCCAAAAGGTAGGCAGGGGCTGGGCTATACAGGGCATTATAGGTCAAAATAAAGAGCTGAAATGGTTGGGCGCAATGGCTCATGCCTGTAAACCCAACACTTTGGGAGGTCGAGGATCATGAGGTCAGGAGTTCAAGACAAGCCTGGCCAAAATGGTGAAACCCCATCTCTAATAAAAATACAAAAATTAGGCTGGGAGTGGTGGCTCACGCCTGTAATCCCAGCACTTTGGGAGGCCGAGGTGGGCAGATCACAAGGTCACGAGTTCAAGACCAGCCTAGCCAATATGGTGAAACCCCATCTCTACTAAAAAATACTAAAATTAGCTGGGCATGGGGGCGAGCACCTATAGTCCCAGCTACTCGGGAGGCTGAGGCAGGTGAATCCCTGGAACCCAGGAGGCAGAGGTTGCAGTGAGCTGAGAGCGCACCACTGCACTCCAGCCTGGGTGACAGAGTGAAACTCTGTTTCAAAACACACACACACACACACACACACACACACAATTTGCCAGGTACTGTGCCAGGTGCTCGTAATCCCAGCTACTCGGGAAGCTGAGACAGGAGAATCACTTGAACCCGGGAGGCAGAGGTTCCAGTGAGCCGAGATTCAGCCTGAGCAACAGAGCCTGAGCAGCAGAGTGAGATGTCTCAAAAAAAAAAAAAAAAAAAAAAGCTGAAATTTGGATTTTATTCCAAATCCAAAAGAAAACCACTAAAACTTGTTGCACACTCACACTAATGTTAAGTAAAAGGAGCCAGACTGGGCTGGGCGTGGTGGCTCATGCCTGTAATCCAAGCACTTTGGAGGCCAAGGCGGGCAGATCACCTGAGGTTGGGAGTTCAAGACCAGCCTCACCAACAGCGTGAAACCCCGTCTTTTAAAAAAAAAAAGGAGCCAGACCAAAAATAATATATACTATACAATTCAATTTTTACGAAGTACAATAAGAGCAAAATAATGTATGCTGACAAAAGTCAGGATGGTGATTACCCTGGGTAGCAGAGGGGAGACAGAAACTGAAAGGGAACTGGATGGGAGCTTCTAGATGCTTAGTAATGCTGTTTCTTGATCTAGGTGCTGCTTACATGGGTATATTCAGTTTTGGGGGAAAAAAATTATCAAATTCTACTTTCACGTGCACTTTTCTGTATATGCATTTTTTTCCTCAAATTCATGCTGAAATCCTACTGTACATGCATTATATACTTCAATAATAACGTTTTTAACATAATATACATTTTTAAAATATTATTTTGTCCAGACAAAAACAGCAATAGACTGCTCACTTCCACAGCACAAATACTAAAATTGGAACAGTACAAAGATTAGCCTGTATCTTGCACAAGGATGACATGCTAATTCATAAAGCATTCGTATTTTTAAATTTTTTTAATAAAAATAAAGAAATAAACAGGTATAAAGGGCCACATGCAAATATGGCAGATATTGAATGAAAGATTACCCTGATAGAAGCTTTTGGATATGTATAAAATAGGGAGGCTAGGTGCAGTGGCTCATGCCTGTAATTCCAGCACTTTGGGAAGCCGAGGTGGGCAGATCAAGAGGTCAAGAGATCGAGACCAGCCTGGCCAACATGACAAAACCCAGTCTCTACTAAAAACACAAAAAATTAGCCAGGCATGGTGGCACGCACTTTTTGTCCCAGATACTCGGGAGGCTGAGGAAAGAGAATTGCTTGAACCCGGGAGGCGGAGGTTGCAGTGAGCCAAGACGGCACCACTGCACTCTAGCCTGGGCTACAAAGCAAGACTTTGTCTCCAAAAAAAAAAAAAAAAAAAATGGAGGCGGGGGAGTGGTAATTCAAATAGCCAGTGATTCAAGGCCCTTGTTTATACAGACTCAGGTCGGATGCGGTGGCTCACGCCTGTAATCCCAGCACATTGGGAGGCAGAGGCGGGTGGATCACAAGGTCAAGAGTTTGAGACCAGCCTGGCAACATGGTGAAACACCATCTCTGCTAAAAGTACAAAAATTAGCTGGGCGTGGTAGCATGTGCCTGTAATTCCAGCTACTCAGAAGGCTGAGGTAAGAGAATCACTTGAACCCAGGCAGCAGAGGTTGCAGTAAGCCAAGATTGTGCCATTGCATTCCACGCTAGGTGACAGGGCAAGACTCTATTTCGAAAAATAAAAAATAAATGTTGGGGCCAGGTGCCACTCATGCTTGTAATCTCAATACTCTAGGAGGTCAAGGTAGAAGGACTACTTGAGCCCAGGAGTTCAAGACCTGTCTCTACAAAAAAAAAAAAAAAAAAAAAAAAAGTTTCCTGATTAGCTGGGCATGGTGGTACACACCTGCAGTCCCAGCTAATCAGGAGGCTGAAGAAGAACTTCCTGAGCCCAGGAGTTAGAGGCTGCAGTGAGCTATGATTGCCACTATACTCCAGCCCGGGAGAAACAGTAAGATCCTGCCTCTCAAAAACAAAAAAAAAAGAAAGAAGGCTGGGCAAAGTGGCTCACGCCTGTAATCCTAGCACTTTGGGAGGCTGAGGCCAGGAGATCACGAGGTCAGGAGTTCCAGACCAGCCTGGCCAGCATAGCGAAACCCCATCTCCACTAAAAATACAAAAAATTGGCCGCGTGTGGTGGCAGGCACCTGTAATCCCAGCTACTTGGGAGGCTGAAGGAGGAGAATCGCTTGAACACAGGAGGCGGAGGCTGCAGTGAGCCGAGATCGCACCATTGCACTCCAGCCTAGCAATAGAGCAACACTCCATCTCAAAAAAAAAAAAAAAAAAAGAAATGCTGGGTCTGGGAAGGAAGTTGTGCAATACTAAAGGATTAACTATAAATTCCTTAGAACATAAGGAAGAAGCTCTAGAAATTAAGAAACTAATAGATGAAAACAGCAATGCCTAAAAAGGTCAGCAATGCTTGTTATGTTGTGGTTCATATTTTAATATGGTATGTTCAAGCTCTTCTGAGGTTCCAGGCATTTTCTAAGATAGAGACAGAGACTTGAGCTAAAGCATACTAGGAGAAGTTCAGTGATTTCAGAAATTATGAAAAGGGAAAAACAATCTTCCCAGCAAGCTTCAATTGCTACCTAATGTATTCTTCTCTTTGTGGAATATTACTTAAAACAAGTTAGAGATCAACACTAAGGATATTCTGTCATAGGTGGAAAGGGAAGGCCTTCAACCACTTTACAGCATCTCCACCCTTAAGTATTATTTGAACAACCATAATTCGTTAAGCACTTCTTAAATACAGCCAAAGATGTTTTATTTTTCAGGAGCTACCATTTCAAAAGAAATAAAAAGTTCAACTCCTTAATAAATCTTTGGGTAACTTTTTCCCCAAAATGTATCCTCTGTCCTAAAAGTAACTAAAATTCTGAATTAATTCATCTTTTCCCTGATCCCAATAAATGTCTCTCGTTCTTCTTCTTCCCGTTTACCTCACCATTAAATACCTAAGGTTTCCCTATTTCCTCCCAATTGGCACACTAACACTCTAATATTCATTCTGATCTCACAGTATTGAATCTGAACATAGAAACCTCATAACATTCCCAGTGATAAATCTGC
Organism: Cacajao melanocephalus; assembly: GCA_963573385.1. Taxonomy (NCBI): domain Eukaryota; kingdom Metazoa; phylum Chordata; class Mammalia; order Primates; family Pitheciidae; genus Cacajao; species Cacajao melanocephalus. The sequence continues at coordinate 4,483 of CAUYLG010007920.1, read as the reverse complement.
TACCCAATTCCTATAAAAGATAACACACAGTTTAAAAAAAAACAAACGCAGTGGTGGTAATTATACAACTACACATTTGCCAAGGCTCGTCAAACTATACACTTAAAACTGGTGAATTTTATTGTATGTAAATTATACCTCACTAAAGCTGATTTTTTTATTTTAAGAATGCATTAAGGCAGTGCATGATGGCTCATTCCTGTGATCCCAACACTTTGGGAAGGGGGACACGGGAGGATCCCCTAAACCCAGGAGTTCCAGGAGACCAGCCTGGGAAACATAGGGAGACCTCATCTCTACAAACAAACAAACAAAAAAGTTAGCCAAGCATGGTGGCACACACCTCAGAAGGCTGAAGTGGGAAAATCACTTGAGCCCAAGCAGTTGAGGGTGCAGCGAGACTTCATGACACCACTGCACTCAAAAAAAGGGAATACATTCATTCATTTCATTAAATTTGCCATGTATCTATTATATACATCGAAGTTTATACCACATCTTTCAGCTTGGACTATCGGGGTCCTATCTATAGTGTACATTACTCATAAGTTGACACTGTCCCCAAAAGCTGTATTACATGAAAAATGGTTCTGTTTCTGATAATAAATGTTACCTTAATGATGGCCTCTTTACACTGGAAAGGCCATTAGCTATCCATCAACTTCCATTACATAAATGAAATATATGATCACTTAGGTACTCCCCATTTTAACAGAAATGCTTCCATCATAAGAAATAAGTAGGCCGGGTGTGGTGGCTCACGCCTGTAATCCCAGCACTTTGGGAGGCCGAGGCTGGTGGATCACTTGAGGCCAGGAGTTTGAAACCAGTCTGTCCAACATGGTGAAGCCCCGTCTCTACTTAAAACACAAAATTAGCTGGGCATGGTGGTGCATGCCTGTAATCCCAGCTACTCGGGAGGCTGAGGCAGGAGAATCGCTTGAACCTGGGAGGCGGAGGTTGTAGTGAGCCAAGATCGTGCTATTGCACTCCAGCCTGGACAACAAGAGCAACTCCACCTCAAAAAAAAAAAAAAAAAGAAAAAAAGAAATAAGTAAGCACTGCCCGGCACTGTGGCTCACGTCTGTAATCCCAGCTGTTAGGGAGGCAGATGTGGAAGGACAGCCTGAGCCCAGGAGTTCAAGACCTGCCTGGGCAATATAGCGAGATCCGTTCTCCACAAAAAGGAAAAAAAAAATAAGTAAGCACCTAGTGGCAAACAATGCATATCACTACTACAGCTTTATGTTTGTCTTTTAACAAAAAAAAAAAAAGGCACCCTTCAAGTGCTTGCTGACAACACTGCTGAAAGAAAAGGCAATAGTACTGGAGAACAGACTTAATTGACTTATTCTAGGGCCCACAGTGACCCAATCTGAGTCAAAGGCCAAAGGTCTCGTGATTCCCAAGGCAGCATGCACAGTGGAGAGACAACCACAGACCTGAGAAACAGACCTGGGTTTGAATTCCAGCACCACTTCACTAGTGGTGTGTGTGAACTTGGGACAGTCACTTTACTTTCTGACCTTTGGCTTGTTCATCTATAAAACAGGGATGCCAACCAGGAGCAGTGGCTCATGCCTGTAATCCCAACACTTTGGGAGGCCAAGGCAGACAGATCACTTCAGGTCAGGAGTTCGAGACCAGCCTAGCCAACATGGTGAAACGCCATCTCCACTAAAAATACAAAAATTAACTGGGCATGATGGCATGCACCTTTAATCCCAGCTACTTGGGAGGCTGAGGCAGGAGAATCGCTTGAACCTGGGAGGCAGAGGTTGCAGTTAGCCGACATCGTGCCACTGCAATCCAGCCTGGGTGACAGCGTAAGACTCTGTCTCAAAAAAAAAAAAGGGATGCCAACTACCACCTCACAAAATTATTGGGAAGACTGTAAGATATATACCACCTAGCACAATTACTGGGCACAGAATAGGCAACTCAACAACAGTTCTTTTTCTTGTCTTAAGAAAACACCTCATAATCAAGGAAGGCTAATTAACAATCTGTATTGTTAATTACTGGTCAACAATGAACCTGTGTTTGCTGCCTTCTTCATACTCCAACCCATTCCCTTCCCAGCTCACTATTTCCAGAACTTTAGTTACTATGTTTAGAAAAGTGATTTAATTTTAGAAACCTGGAAAATTCTTCTAGGAGTAAATTGAGCAAAACCTTAATCTGCCCCCAGGGGAATTCTGAGCAAAACAATTATTTCTGACAAGAGAAGAATTTTCTGCAGCGGTAATTCAATTTAACTACATGAATACTACCAAAGCTGCAAACAAAGTGACAGAAGGCGATCTGGAACATACTGTCCAGATTCCCCAAAAATAAATGTCCTCCTAAAATCCAAACCCCTCCCTCCCTAATCTGAGGTAGTCAAATCTTACTATGTGATCTGAATTCTCCCAGCTCTGACAGCAGTCTAGCTCCTTAGGCCAGAAGTGCAGCCGTTGGTAAAAGAAATACCCTGAGCAAACCCCACCCCTCAAAACATCCCCAAAAGGCAGGAAGGTCCAGAGAGTATCTTCTCCTCCAACCACAGATAAGGCACCAGGGGCTCAGCAGCACAATCTTTCCCCCAAGGTCATTCGAGTCAGTGAAGGTGCGACGGCGGAGCTGCAAGCTGTCTCTGGCCTTCTGGAAATCACACTGCAGGGGTTCAGGGGGTGCCTAATCTCTTCCCCTCTCCCACCCGCAAGGGTGAGCACTGGCCTCGGCATTTCCGAAACAAGCCACAACAAGCTCTGCAGTGTTAGGAAAGGGGCTGACGCGATGAAGAAACAGATGCTCCAAAGCAAGACGGTCTTCCTCGGCTCGCAGAGCCTCCTCCAAGGTTATGCACAGAAACCGCAGGGACCTCCGAGAGCTCTAAACGGGGCTCCGAAGCCCCAGCGCGGCCGCTCCGGGACGCCAGCTTCCCTGCAGGCAGGATCCGCAGCCAGAGGCCACCGGCCCCAGAAACCGCACTTCATTCCTGCGCTCCGGGAAGCCATGGCTCCTTCCCCGCCCGGGCCGCGGGGCGGGGGCCAGGGGTGCGCGGGGAGGCGGGCCCCGCGCTGCGGAAAGTTCACCGCGGCGGGCGGGGGCGGCCCCGGCCCCGCTCGCCGGCGTCCCCCTGCAGATTCCACCATTAATTAGTCCTAAGGACTGTCTACTGGCAACTTAAACAAAGCGAATGCCTCGAATTCCTTCCCGGCCCAGCGGTCTGGCTGCGAGACCAGCGGAGCGCCCGGGACACGGGCCGGCGCGGCCGACAGCTGCTGCGGCGCGACGGGACCCCTCCCCGCCCGGCCCGCGCCCCGCATCCCGCGCCCGCAGCTGGCCCCGCAGCTGGCCCCGCACGCCGGCCCGAAGCGCTCCCAAACCGCCCTCCTCCTCCTCCTCCCGCTGGAGCTCCCGGGCCCTTCCTGTCTGATCACTTCCTTCCTCCGGTGCCCGCCGGGCCCCGCGCAGCCCCCTCCCCGGCCGCCCCGCCGCCCCCCGCCCCAACCCGGCCCGCGCCCCCGCCCCCAACCCCAAACTCGACCCCCGAAACTCTTCGCCGCCCCCTCGAAAATGTCTCCTCCGCGTCTCTGCCCCAAGCATTTCTCCTCAGAGTCTCGCTCCCACCAAGAAGTCTCCTCAGAACCTTCCCTCCCCCTCCCGAGGAAAAATCTCCTCAGAGTCTCTTCCTCCAACTCCACAAACATGCGCCGGGTCTCGCCCCAAAAGGTCCCCTCCTGAGCCCTTCCTCCAAAATCCACTCCAACTCTCCCCTAACTCCACACCCCCATCCCTCCCCGGCTGCGCCCGCGGTTTCCTCTGCCCCGTGGCCCCTGGTGCCCCGACCTCACCGGGGACCGGCCCCCCACCCCCGCTGCCCTCCTCTCCCAGCGCCCGGCGCGGTCCCCCGAGCCGCGCTCCCGCCGCCGTCCCGCGGACCCTCACCTCGGCGGCCCCGGACCGCGCTCCCGCCCGCCGAGTGATCCTGCGCTCAGCTCCCGGCGGCCGGCGCCTCCTCCGGCTCCGCGGGACTGACAATGAGGGGCGGGGCCAGATGGTGACGTCAGCGTTCTGGAAGGCGGGGTCTTTGTGATGGGCGGGGTTGGTCTGCAGGCCCCCGCCCCCTCCGTCCTTTTTTTCCTTCCCAGGACTTAGACTCCACCAAGTTTTTATTGCCTCCTAAGCTAGGTCCTCTGGTAGGCAGGCGCCCTGGGAAATCGCAATGGAAGACAAGACTTCTCGCTTTCAGGAGGGACACTTTCAGCCCATATGGTGGCTCACCTCTGTAATCCCAGAACTTTGGGAGGTTAAGGCGGACGGATCGCTTAAACTCAGAAGTTCGAGACCAACCTGGGCAACATGGGGAAACCATCATTATCATAAAAAATACAAAAATTGGCCGGGCGCGGTGGCTCACGCCTATAATCCCAGCACTTTGGGAGGCCGAGGCGGGTGGATCACGAGGTCAAGAGATCGAGACCATCCTGGTCAACAT
>CAUYLG010007917.1:0-18033 GCA_963573385.1 Cacajao melanocephalus | reverse complement strand
GAAGCGCTGCGCCAGGGCACCGGCAAAATAGCCACACCAGCCAAAAAAGTCGTGCTGGCGACCCGTGTGGCTCCTCCGCTGGGAATCTCCCAGTCTGTGGGCAACAAAAATTCGTCTGAAAGTGCGGCGTCCACTTGCTCTGTGTGCTTTCATTGGGAGGTACAATCCTGAGCTGCTGCTAATCGGCCATCTTGGATCTCTCTCCTCCTATTTTTAATAAAATATTTTAGTTTTTTTGTTTTTTTTTTACTGTTGAGTTGTTTGAATTTTTTTATATATATCTGGATAGTAGTCTCATGTCAGATGAATGGTTTACAAATAATTTCTCCCTTTAAAGAGGTTGTAACTTTATGCTGTTGATCTTTTTTTTTTTTTGGCTGTGCGAAAGCTTTTCAGTTTAATATAGTCTCATTTGTCTTTTTCTGTTTCTGTTTTCTGTGTTTTGAGTTCTTGGCCATAAAATATTTGCCTAGACTAGTGTCCTGAAGTGATTTTCTCTAGTTTTCTCTAGTCATTTTATAGTTTCAGCTCTTAAATATAAGATTTTAATCCATCTTGGAGGGGTTTGGTCAGGGTGTTGGGATAAATTATAAAAGAAAAATCATAGCGAAAAGGACAAAAACCTTCTTGGAAAGCCAGAAGGTTTTTGCAAAAGCCTACAGCACCTGGTATTCCCAGTTTTCTCCCATCCAAGTACTAACCAGGCCCAACCCTGCTTAACTTCCAAGATCAGATGAGATTGGGTGTGTTCAAGGTGGTATGGCTGTAGATTTAGTTAGGGCTGTCTTGAGGTTCTGTAATAAATACAGTAAGCAGAGTCACTAACAATATTGTTGGGCTGAGTGGAAAAAATTTCCAAGGTCAATATCAGAGCTCCGATGTCAGCTCTCAGAGTGCTAGTCAATCTATATTGAGTGAGAGAATTATGTGAATGCTTTTCCGTTTTACCAGATCCCTCAGTAAACAGTGTTAAAGTGTTATATATGGGGGAATGAACTATTTTTGTAGGCAAAACCACAGAAATACAAGAAAAGAACTGAAGGAGCTTGTCAGCAGAAAGGATATAATCTATATGGCCTGTATAATCAGAGAGTGCTATTTGCAGGTCCATAGATAATGGCAATACTGCTTCGAATTGCCTTTTACCTAGAGGAATCCTGAGTAAAAAACCTTTCAGTCTTCCAAAAAGTTTGCATCCTTTTCTCTATGATTTTTCTCTTATAATTTTTCCCAGTACCCTTACTGAACCCCTACATATCGTGAGTTGATTTTTGTATATGGTGAGAAATAGGGGTCTGGTTCCTTTTTTCTACATATGATTATCCAGTTTTCCCAGCACCATTATTGAAGAAACTGTCCTTTTCCCAATGTATGTTCCTAACAGCTTTGTCAAAGATCGGTTGCCTGCAAATATGTAGATTTATTTCTGAGTTCTCTATTCTGTTCCATTAGTCTATGTGCCTACTTTTATACCAATACTATGCTGTTTTGTTTACTATAACTTTCTAATACATTTTGAAGCAGGAAGGTGATGGTTCCACGTTTTTTCATTTTACTCACAATTGCTTTGGCTACTCTGGCTCTTTCTGATTTTACGTAAATTTTAGAATTGTTTTTTCTATTTCTGTGAAAAATGACAATGAGAGTTTTATAAACATTGTTTGATTCTGTAGATTACTCTGGGCAATATGATTAACAAGATTAATTCTTCCAATTCATGAACATGGAATGTTTTCTCATTTGTTGGTGTCCTCTTCGATTTCTTTCATCAGTGTTTTATAGTTTTTCTTATAGAGATCTTTCACCTCCTTGGTAAAATATATTCATACGTACTTTATGTAGCTATTTTAAATGTAATTGCCTGTTTGATTTCCTTTTTGGCTATTTTATTACTATTGTATACAAATATCACCAATTTTTGAATATTGATGTTGTATCCTAAATTTATTCATCAGTTATGACTTTTTTGTTTGTCATTTGTTTTTTTCTAAATATAAGATAATGTTGTCTGCAAAGAGGGACAATTTGACATTCTCTTTTTCAATTTGGATGCCTTTTATTTCTCTTGTCTGATTGTTTTGACAAGGATTCCTAGTACTTTGTTGAATAACAATTGTGGAAGTGAGTATCCTTTTTAAGTTCCAGTTCTAGAGGAAAAGCTTTCAACTTTTCTTCTATCAGTATAATTTTAGCTATAGATTTGTCATATATGGCCTTTATATGCACAGCTTATTGAGAGTTTTATCATGAAGATATGTTGAATTTTATCAAATGCTTTTGTGTGCCTCTATTGAAATGATTATATAGTTTTTTTCTTCATTCTGTTAATGTGAGGTATCATATTTACTGATTTGAAAATCACTTTTGCATCCCTGAAAATATGACATCTCCAAAGGAATGCTATAATTCTTCAGCCACAGACTGAAACAAAAAGAAATTAATAAAATTCTAAAAAATATAAATCAAAATGTCAATGGTCATGAAGCTCAGTAAGATATAAAGGAATTTTGCAAAACAATACAAAGAAATCAGAAAAACAAATTATAATATGAATGAGAAACATGGGAAACTACAAAACAGCCAAATACTTGAATTATCTGTATTCCAGAAGGCTAAGATATAAGAAAAGGGCAAGAAAATTCAATAGTTTGTGAAGTAACAGATGTAAATTTTTCAAGTTTAGCAAGAGATTTAGACATCCATATAGAGGAGCCTCAGAAATCCCTAAAAAGATAAAATGCAAAATGGTCATCTTCAAGACATATTATAGTCAAACCATCTAAAGTGGAAGACAGAAAGAAAATTCTAAAAACAGCAAGTAAGAAGTCTAATTTCCTATAAAGAAACCCTCATCAGACTAAGAGTGGATTCCAAAGCAGAAAAATTACATGCCAGGAGAGAATGGGATGAGGATGACCTTGATCTCCTGACCTCATGATCTACCAGCCTCGACCTCCCAAAGTGCTGGGATTACAGGCATGAGCCACTACACTAAGTCTATCACTGATTTTTTTTTATTATTCAAATGTTAGCTTTGTCTAAAATCAATGTGTATATGCCAGGTATTTTTTATTCATATTAACATAGCATGTGTTTTACTATCCATTCACTTTTAATCTGTCTGTGCTTATATATAAATGGCTTTTTAATATTTATTTTTAAACTTATTTTTCAATTGCTTTATTACAGTATAATTGACATATGAAAAAGTATTATTATGTAGTGTATACAACTTAATTTGTTTGGGGATAAGTATACATTCATAAAATTATCAAACTATAATTTTCCTGTTATGCCATGAACCTACTCATCTGCTCAAAAAGTTTCCTCCTGTTCCTTTAAAGTCACTTGTTTTCAGAATTTATATACTTGTGTACTATTTATGTTCACTCTCTCATTCTCTGTCTTTAACTGGTGTGTATAGATCATAATTAATTAATTAATTATTGATATAGTTGGTGTAACACCTGTCATGTCTGTAACTGTTTTATATTCTTTTCACTTATCATTTGTATCTTTTGTTTTCTTCCTCTGTTTACCACTGCTTTCCATTTTTTATTTGGCATGCTATATGATTTCACTTTCTCCTCAGCATATTAATTATACATCTAAAATATTTTTGTGGTAGTTGCACTAGAGCTGACATATATCTGAAATCAATCCAAGTTTACTTTTAAATAACAATATACTGCTTCATAAGTGGTGCAGTTATTTTAAAACAGACTATTCCCAATTCTCCTCTCTTATTATGTGTAACATTTCTGTCATTCATCTCACTTTTCCACATTTAAAATTACACAGTGCATATTTTCAATTATTATTTTGACTAATTATTTCTTCAAAATGAAGGAAAAATAAATTTCTTAGACAAACAAAATGGATCTTGACATAATTAATTTCTAGCAGTACTGCAACAAGTGTTAAAAGAGCTTCTTAGGAAGACAGAAAATGATATAGGCCAGAAACACATATATACATAAGGAAAGGAAGCATGTCAGAAAAAATAAACAAATAAAGGCATTTTTAACTGTAGACAAAGCTAACTTTTGAATAATAAGAATTATAAATGATAAAAAAACATTACGTTACAGTCAAGAAGCCACTTATTCCAGGAGATTTAACAACCTTAAACATGTATGCACCTAACAATAGAGTATTAAATACCATAATAATACTAACATTCTTACTAATGTTATCTTTGAGATCAATCAAGAGTAGGAAAACTTTTATTTTACTTTAACTTAATTTTATTTTTTTAGATTATACTTTAAGTTCTGAGATACATGCACAGATATTGCAGGTTTATTACATAGGTATACACATGCCATGATGGTTTGCTGCCTCCAATGCTGGTTTCCAGATTCATCTATGTCCCTGCAAAGGACATGAACTCATCCTTTTTTATGGCTGCATAGTATTCCATGGCATATATTTGCCACATTTTCTTGATCCAGTCTATAACTGATAGGCATTTGGGTTGGTTCCAAGTCTGTGCTATTGTAAACAATGCTGCAATTAACATACATGTGCATGTTCCTTTATAATAGAAAAATTTATACTCCTTTGGGTATATACCCAATAATGTGATTGCTGGATCAAATGGTATTTCTATTTCTAGATCCTTGAGGAATCACCACACTGTCTTCCACAACGGTTGAATTAATTTACAGTCTCACCAACAGTGTAAAAATGTTCCTATTTCTCCACATCCTCTCCAGCATCTGTTGTCTCCAGATTTTTTAATGATCATCATTCTAACTGGCATGAGATGGAATCTCAATGTGGTTATGATTTGCATTTCTCTAATGACCGGTGATGATGAGCATTTTTTCATATGTTTGTTGGCCACATAAATGTCTTCTTTTGAAAAGTGTCTGTTTATATCCTTTGCCCACTTTTTGATCGGGTTTTTTTTTTAATTTCTTTTAGTTCTTTGTAGATTCTAGATATTAGCCCTTTGTCAGATAGGTAGCTTGCAAAACTTTTTCCCATTCTCTTGGTTGGTGGTTCACTCTAATGATTGTTTCTTTTCCTGTGCAGAAGTGCTGAAGTTTAATTAGATCCAATTTGTCTATTTTGGCTTTTGTTGCCATTGTTTTTGGTGTTTTAGTCATAAAGTTCTTGCCTATGCTATGTCCTGAATGGTATTGCCTAGGTTTTCTTCTAGAGCTTTTATGGTGTTAGGTCTTATGTTTAAATCTTTAATCCATTTGGAGTTAATTTTCATATAAGGTGACAGGAAGGGGTCCAGTTTCTGCTTTCTGCACATGGCTAGCCAGTTTTCCCAACACCATTTATTAAACAGGGAATCCTTTCCCCATTGCTTGTTTTTGTCAGGTTTGTCAAAGATCAGATGGTTGTAGATGTATGGCATTACTTCCGAGGCCTCTGTTCTGTTCCATTAGCCGATATCTCTGTTTTGGTAGCAGTACCATTACTGTAACCTTGTAGTATAGTTTGAAGTCAGGTAGTGTGATGTCTCCAGCTTTGTTCTTTTTGCTTAGGATTGTCTTGGCTATGCGGGCTCTTTTTTGGTTCCATATGAAGTATAAGGTGGTTTTTTTCCAGCTCTGTGAAGAAGGTCAATGGTAGCTTGATGAGGATAGCATTGAATTTATAAATTACTTTGGGCAATATGGCCATTTTCATGACATTGATTCTTCCTATCCATGAGCATGGAGTGTTTTTCCGTTTGTCTGTATCCTCTCTTGTTTCCTTGAGCAGTGGTTTGTAGTTCTCCTTGAAGAGGTCCTTCACATCCTTTTTTAGTTGTATTCCTAGATATTTTATTCTCTTTGTAGCAATTGTAATTCAGAGTTTGCTTGTGACTTCGCACTCTGCCTGTTATTGGTGTATAGGAATGCTTATGATTTCTGCACATTGATTTTATATCCTTAGACTTTGCTGAAGTTGCTTATCAGCTTAAGGAGATTTTGGGCTGAGACAATGGGGGTCTTCTAAATATACAATCATGTTGTCTGCAAATAGAGACAATTTGACTTCCTCTTTTCCTAATTGAATACCCTTCATTTATTTTTCTTGCCTGATTGCTCTGGCTAAAACCTCCAATACTATATTGAATAGGAGTGGTGAGAGAGGGCACCCTTGTCTAGTGCCAGTTTTCAATGCTTCCTGTTTTTGTCCATTCAGTATGATATTGGCTGTGAGTTTGTTCTAAATAGCTTTTACTATTTTGAGATAGGTTCCATTGATACACAGTTTTTTGAGAGATTTTAGCGTAAAGGGCTGTTGAGTTTTTTCAAAGGCCTTCTCTGCATCTATTGAGATAATTATGTGGATTTTTTTTTTTTGGTTCTGTTTTTGTGATGGATTATGTTTATAAATTTGCATATGTTGAACCAGCCTTGCATCCCCAGGATGAAGCCTACTTGCTCGTGATAGATAAAACTTTTTGCGGTGCTGTTGCTTTAGGTTTGCCAGTATTTTATTGAAGATTTTTGCATTGATGTTTATCATGGATATTGGCCTGTAATTTTTTTTTAGGTGTGTCTCTGCCTGTTTTTGGTATCAGGATGATGTTGGTCTCATAAAATGAGTTAGGGAGGATTCCCTCTTTTTGCATTGTTTGGAATAGTTTCAGAAGGAATGGTATCAGCTCCTCTTTGTATATCTGGTAGAATTCAGCTGTGAACCTGTCTGTACCTGGACTTTTTTTGGTTGGTAGGCTATTAGTTGCTTCCTCAACTTCAGCCCTTGTTATTGGTCTATTCAGGGATTCAACTTCTTCCTGGCTTAGTCTTGGGAGGGTGTAAGTGTCTAGCAATTTATCCATTTCTTCTAAATTTACTTGTTTATGTGCATAGAGCTGTTTGTAGTAATCTCTGATGGTAGTTTGTATTTCTGTAGAATTGGTGGTAATATCCCCTTTATCTTTTTTGTTGCATCTATTCGATTCTTCTCTCTTTTCTTTTTCATTGATCTGGCTAGTGGTCTATCTATTTGTTGATTTTTTCAAAAAACCACCTCCTGGATTTATTTATTTTTTGGAAGGGTTTTTTTGTGTCTCTATCTCCTTCAATTATGCTCTGATCTTAGTTATTTCCTCTCTTCTGCTAGCTTTTGAATTTGTTTGATCTTGCTCCTCTAGTTTTTTTAAATTGTGATGATAGGGTGTCAATTTTAGATCTTTCCTCACTGGGCATTTAGCACTATAAATTTCCCTCTAGACAGTGCTTTAAATGTGTCCCAGAGATTCTGGTATGTTGTGTCTTCATTCTCATTGGTTTTGAAAAACATCTTTATTTCTGCCTTCATTTCATTATTTATCCAGTAGTTATTCAGGAGAAGGTTGTTCAGTTTCCATGTAGTTGTGCAGTTTTGAGTGAGTTTCTTAATCCTGACTTCTGCACTGTGGTCTGAGAGACTGTTTGTTATGATCTCCATCCTTCTGCGTTTGCTGAAGAGTGATTTACTTCCAACTATGTGGTCAATTTTAGAGTAAGTGTGTTGTGGTGCTGAGAAGAATGCATGTTCTGTGACTTTGGGGTGGAGAGTTCTGTAGGCGTCTATTAGGTACACTTTGTCTGGATAAGTTCAAGTCTTGAATATCCTTGTTAATTTTCTGTTTCATTGATCTGTTTAATATTGATAATGGAGTGTTAAAGTCTCCCGCTATTATTGTGTGGGAGTCTAAGTCTCTTTTTAGGTCATTAAGAATTTGCTTTATGTATCTAGGTGCTCCTGTAATGGGTGCATATATATTTAGGATAGTTAGCTCTTCTTGTTGCATTGATTCATTTGCCATTATGTAATGCCTTTCTTTGTCTCTTTTGGTCTTTGCTGCTTTTAAGTCCTTTTTATCGCAGACTGGGATTGCAAACCCTGACTTTTTTTTTTGTTTTTGCTCTCCATTTTCTTGGTAAATCTTCCTCGATCCCTTTATTTTGAATCTATGTGTGTCTCTGTATATGAGATGGGTCTCCTTAATACAGCACACTGATAGTTCTTGAGTTTTTATCCAATTTGCCAGTCTGTGTATTTTTATTGGGGCATTTAGCCCATTTAAATTTAAGGTTAATATTGTTATGTGTGGGTTTGATCCTGCCACTTTTATACTAGCTGGTTGTTTTGCCAGTTAGTTGATGCAGTTTTTTCATTGTGTAGATGGTCTTTACCATTTGGTACATTTTTAGAGTGGCTGGTGCTGATTGTTCCTTTCCATGTTTAGTGTTTCCTTTAGGAGGTCTTGCAAGGGAGGCCTGTTGTTGACAGAATCTCTGAGCAATTGTTTGTCTGTAAAGGATTTTATTTCTCCTTCATTTATGAACCTTAGTTTGGCTGGATATGAAATTATAGTTTGATAATTCTTTTCTTTAAGGATGTTGAATATTGGCCCCCACTCTCTTCTGGCTTGTAGAGTTTCTGCCAAGAGATCTGCTGTGAGTCTGATGTGCTTCCCTTTGTGGGTAACCTGACCTTTCCCTCTGGCTGCCCTTAGCATTTTGTCCTTCTTTTCAGCCCTGGTGAATCTGACCATTATGTGCCTTGGGGTTGCTCTTCTTAAGGAATATCTTTGCGGCATTCTCTGTATTTCCTGCATTTGAATGTTGGCCTGCCTTGCTTGGTTTGGGAAGTTCTCCTAGATAATATCCTGAAGAATGTTTTCCAGCTTGGATTCATTTTCCCGTCACAGTCAGGTACACCAATCAAACATAGATTAGGTCTTTTCACATAATCTTGTATTTCTTGGATGTTTTGTTTATTTCATTCTTTTTTCTCTAATCTTGCCTTTTCATTTTATTTCATTGAGTTGATCTTCAATCTCTGATATCCTTTCTTCTGCTTGATGAATTCAGCAATTTAAACTTGTGTACTCTTCACGAAGTTCTCATGCCGTTTTTCGGTTCCATCAAGTCATTTATGCTCTTCTCTAAGCTGGTTATTCTCATTAGCATTTTTCTAATCTTTTTTCAAGGTTCTTAGTTTCTTTCCATTGCATTAGAAGTTTGTTATTACCCACCTTCTGAAGCCTGCTTCTGTCAATTCGTCAAACTCATTCTCCATCCAGTTTTGTTCCCTTGCTGGTGATGCTTTGTGATCCTTTTTGGGAGAAGAGGCATTTTTGTTTTTAGTGATCTCATCCTTTATGTGTTGGTTTCTTCCCATCTTCCTGGATTTATCTGCCTTTTATCTTTGAAGTCGGTGACTTTCAATGGGGTCTCTGAGTGGATGGTGTTTCTGTTGGTGTTGAAGCTATTTATTTCTGTTTTTTAGTTTTCTTTCTAGCAGTCAGGCCCCTCTGCTGCAGGACTGCTGGAGGTCCACTCCAGATCCTGCTTGCCTGGGAATCAACTGTGAGGGTTGCTGAACAGCAAGGATTGCTGCTTGTTCCTTTCTCTGGTAGCTTCATCCCAGAAGGTTACCCACCAGATGTCAGCCAGAGCTCTCCTGTATAAGGTGTCTGTTTGGATATACAGGGGCCCAGGAGCCGCTTGAGGAGGCAGTTTGTCCCTTATCAGAGCTCAAGTGCTGTACTGGGAGCTCCGTTGCTCCCTTCAGAGCTGCTGGGCAGGGATGTTTAAGTCTGCTGCAGGGGAACTCACAACCACCCCTTTTCCTAGGTGCTGTGTTCCAGGAAGGTGGGGCTTTATTGATAAGTCCCTGATGGGCTGCTGCCTTTTTTCAGAGATGCCCTGCCCAGCAAGTAGGGACTCTAGTCACAGTCTGCCTGCAGAGGAGTTGCTGAGCTGCCACGGGCTCCACCTACGTGTCTTGTAAACTTCCTTGTGATTTTGTTTACACAGGTAAGGTTAGAACTGCTTCAGTAATGGCCGACTGCCGTGGGTTCCTTGGTAATGGCAGAAGCCCTTCCCCTGACAAGCTCAACCATCCCTGGTTGAACTGAAACTGCTGTGCTGGCTGTGAAACTCAAGCCAGTGGGTTTCAATTTGCTGGTCTTTGTGGGGGTGGAACCCACTGAGCCCGATCATTTGGCTCCCTGCTTTCTGCTCCCTTTTCTTCAGGGGAATGGGCAACTCTGTCCCACAGACATTCCAGGCAGCAGCTAAAACAGCCACCCAGATTTGTGCTGTAAACCCTCAGCACTGGCTGAAATGGCCACCATGTCCTGTTCTGGAAATCTGCAGTGCTTGTTGGCCTGGCAGGAGTCTCCTGGTCTGTGGGCTGTAAAATCATGGGAGAAGCTCAGTATCTAAACCGAAGTGTTGGAGTGGCCAAAAATGTCCCCAAAGGCCTTGGATGGGTGGGTGGGGGGTCCTCCGGCCTTTGCACTTCCCAGTGAGGCAGTACCCCACTGTGCCTCCGTTTGCCCTTCTTAGGCTACACCGACTGTCCAACCACTCCCATTGTGATGAACCTGGTACCTTGGTTGGAAATATGGAGATCACTCGCCTTCTGTGTTGCTCTCCCTGGGAACTGCGCTCCAGAGGTGATCCTATTCAGCCATCTTGGCAGAAGTCCTTACCTGCATTTAATTTTCTCAGGATCCATTTTGTTTGTCTAAGAAACGTCATGTTTCTCCTTTATTTTGAAGAGTAATTTCACTGAGTATATAATTCTAGGTTGATAATACTTTTTTTCAATACTTTAAATTTTCCCATTTTCTTGGTTGCATTGTTTCTGACAAGTAGTTTTCTGTAATTCTTATTCATTTTCCTCTTTATGCATTTCCTCCTTTATTTAGTTCTTGCCGTCTTTCAAGATTTTCTTTCTTAGTTTTTGTCACCTTGAATATGATATGCTTATGTGCAGATTTTTCAATATTTGTCCCATTTGGCATTCTCTCAGCTTCCCAGATATATGAATTGGCATCTGTTATTAATTTTACAAAGTTCTTAGATGTTATTATTTTCATATTTCAATTCTATCTCCTCCTCTTCTTTCTTCTTCTTTTCTTCCTTTCTTTCTTCTTTCTTTTCTTTCTTTCCCTCTTTTGCTCTTTTTTCCCTTCCTTCCTTCTTTCCTTCCTTCCTTCCTTCTTTCCTTCCTTCCTTCCTTCTTTCCTTCCTTCCTTCCTTCTTTCCTTCCTTTCTTTCTTCCTTCCTTCCTTTCTTTTTCTTTCTTCCTTTCTTTCTTCTTTCTTTCTCTTTCTTCCTCCTCACCTTCTCCTCCTCCTACTTCCTCTTGTTCCTCCTCCTCCTCCTCCTCCTCTTCCTCCTTATCCTCCTCCTCCTTCTTCTTCTCTCAATTACACATATTTTGCACATTTAAAAATTCCTCCAGAGTTCCTACATACCATGCTTGCCTTTTTCATTATTTGACTCTCATTTTATTTCAGTTTCGGACATTTCTTTTGGCGTATATTTTAGCTTGCTGATTATTTCACCAGCTGTATATACACTGTTGAGGAGTCATTGGAAGCCTTTTTATTCCCTTTTCTGAGCAATTTTCTATGACATTAATGTAGATTATTTTTAATTGTATTCAGGTATTTAATTCAGATTGTTATTATCTAATGCTATTTTGATATGGCCTAGGATTTGATGCTACATAAGATTTACTAACTACTCAGTAATATATTACTTGGATGTGAAAGAACCCAGGTTCAAGTTCCTTCATCTACTCAGTTGGTTAAATCATGTGCCTGCTATGAGCCTTCATTTGGTAACTTGGAAAACTGGAATAATAACACTAGTCAGATATATTCTACACTGCTATCATATGGACCAAAGGGATTGTGGATTACAATCACCATCATTCCTACTGACATGTATATAGAAAACAATTTCTTTGGAGAAAAGCCCTACCTTTGTCCATTTTCTAATATCTGCATTAGGTAAGCTAATAGATATAGTCATTATAAAAACCTCCTGATTATTATTAGTTCAATGTGAGAACTGTTGCTGAAAAAAATGTTTCATAACTTTTTCTTGAATATACATGATCATAAATTATCAAATCATTGAAAATTACCTTAAAACTGAAAAAAAATGCATTTTTACTCATGTAATAAAATAAAATTCCTATGTCCATCTCTTTTATTTTTGAGATGAAATCTTGCTCTGTCACCCAGGCTGGAGTGCAGTGATGCAATCTCAGCTCACTACAAACTCCGCCTCCCAGGTTCAAGCAATTCCCCTGCCTCAGCTTCCCAATTAACTGGGATTACAGGTGTGCACCACCATGCCTCACTAATTTTTGTATTTGTAGTGAGACAGGGTTTCACCATATTGGTCAGGTTGGTCTTAAACTCCTGACTACAGGTAATCCACCTGCCTTAGCCTCCCAAAATGCTGGGATTACAGGTGTGAGCCACCACACTCAGCCTCCTATGTCCATTTCTAAATAGGCATTGAATTTATTTCTTAATGTAAAGAATGAATGAATATGCATTATTTTGTGAAAGGTAGCTCTTTTTTAAAGGACGCAATTGAAAAATAAAGTTCTTACATTTCTTCATATATCAGGAAATTTTATATTTTTCCTACAAAACATATTTTTCTCTTCAGAATTGATCTTGACTATAGAACAAGTGTTTTAGTAATAAGTATGATGATAAAACTAGACCAATGGTTTTTAAAACAATTTTAGCTTGTTTGTTTTTAAATAAAAATAGTCCAGTGAATTTGTTTTCAGGTGCACAATTCTTAATTATGGTGCTCATTTGAGTCTCAGCCAATTTGAATCTATTAGAAAAATAATACAAGAGAGCACAATTACTTAAATTCAGTCTTTGTTTCATTCAGTTTTTGATACTATTATAAAAACTAATTTAATTGTTTACATATTTTAATTTTATTATGAATTTAAAATATTTTATAGGGTGTTAAAAATATAGGGATGCTGATGAATATCCATTTTTGTTTAATGTGTGCTTTCCTTGTAATGTAGAATCTTTGTGTTTAATTTATCTTCTGTTTTTTTCATATTTATGTCACCATTTAACTTTGTAGAGTTATTTAATCTGGAAGGACTTTGGAGATGATTTGTAGACTTTATTTTTGGAATCTAGTAGAGAATCAATAATTCAATATAAATGTGTGAAGTAGTTTCAATAAAATAATCAAAGTTAGATCTCCTCCCACTGAAAAGTTGCATTCTATTAAAGGAAAACTCAATCATCCCTAGAGGAAGTATAAGGCAAATGACTTTTTGCCCACTGGATAAACCTCATAATTTTGAATCAGTCCTTATCTTTTTACTAACAATCAATCCAGCAACTTTATTAAGACAGGTGTGATGAAATGTTAAATCTGATTATTTGAGTTTCTCCTCTTTTTCATAGTTTTATCACTTTAACATGTAACACCTATGTGTTTATTATTATTATTAAAAGACATAAATGCTTTATAGAAAATGTTTCACTAAACATGAGAAAAGGTAAAAGTTTGATACATGTATATTTCTTTCTACTTGCATATGCAAGTACCAGGGAAATTAACATTGTTTATAGTCTATAAACCATAATACATGTGGAACAATTGGTTGTAGACAAGATAATCTCTCTATTAAAACAGTTAATGTATATGTTTTATCTTTGAGAATAACAGTCTTCAATGACATTTTGAAATTTTATTTTTTTAAATCAAGTTTTCCACTAGTATACTTACTTAATACTCAATATTAGAGGTCAACATTGTTTTTATAATAAATAGAATAACCAGCATGTAATAACATTAAAACTACATTAATGCTTTAAACAGAGCTACTTTTTTCCAGAAAACGTTCTTTATTTTTCCTTCCAGCAGTGAAATAAAGATAAATGTCTGTAACAATCCACACTTTTATTTCTTGTCAATAATAGTAAAAAGATAACTAGAGAATTTCCTTAGCACTTCTTCAAATATAAGATTTTTCTCTGACCTCCCTTCACATAGTAATTTTAATTTTGCCTGAGGGAAGAACTAAAAGATTTTTCTGTTTTAATTCTATTTTAACAACTTTGTCCAAAGACAAATGTTGATGTTTCTTTTACTATTCCTAGTTTAAATAATATCTTTGAAGTTACTATTTGTCAATAAATGGTTCCTTTAATATGATGATCTTTATGTTTGTCTGTATAATTAACAAAAAAACCTTTCTCATACTCTGAAAATAAACTAAACTATGCTGTGCTGTTCCAACAATTCTCTAAGCTGATTTATTTTTTAATTTGGATTTTTGCATATATTCAAATTCCAGAATGGAAAGGCTCATAGAAATAATGAGCATTGCACTGAATGTTGCAGAATATTATATAGTTGGATTAATAAAGAGAGAGGAACCATTTATACATTATTTAAATTCTCTTAAGATATATGTAATCATTTGTAATTTCTGATGACTCTCAAGAAGTGGGTCAGATAGAATATCTTTAGTACTGATTTTCTAGTCTTGTACATAATACACTAATTACCCTGCAGCAGTGAGGGCATTCAGTGCTGGGACCTTTCCCAGGCTCTGAGCCTCACTCTTTCAATGTGTGCTGCCGGTCTATTAGCCATTAACAGTGTCTCAAACAGCAACTGCCAGCAACTGCAAACATCCGGCCTCTGGTGAGAGGTATAAAGGGCCAATTGATAGGAACAAACTTCAGGATGCCTAGAATTGCCAGGACAATAGCAATTTCATTCTTTGAGATTTAATAGAGAACACAAGTAAAGGAAAAACAGAAAATACTGTTGTCCTTATGTCATATGCCATTTTAATTTGACATAATTGCACAGATTAGTTTTAATGTGACTTTTCAAAAAATTCCTGGACAATGGCTTTTTCATTCTACAAGTTAAAAAATATTTAATGGAAAACATAAATATAAAATAAGAAATTAAGAATAAATCCTTGTTGTTGAACTCATTTAACATTCCATTTCAGTTTGACACAATTCCACAAATATTTTTCAGGTGACTTTTTTCTAAATTTAAAGTTTTTTTTTTAATTCAAGTGTCATTGTAGAAAATCTTAACATATTTGACAAGATGTTTATAATAAACAATCAGGTTGATCTTATAGAAGACTGGAGATTTTTGATGTATCTGTTTTCTCCTGGTCAGAAAGCAGCTAACCAGCTACGTAGCTTCAAAGTTAGCAGGTAATTAAATAGATAAATAAAACTGTTTTTTACAACTATGGCTTAATGCCCTTTTAGTATTACCCATTTAGTTGTTCTTCCTGTTTCCTGATCCGTTCTAAACTTCCATTACCTCTGGATGACTTCCCTGCTATGATTACTTAAATTATATCCCTAATTCAAAATGGTAAAAGATTTTGATTATGTCATTATCATATTTATCATATTAAATCATAATGTAATACAGTCTTACAATTTTTGAATAAACTATGAAAATGTTAGGAAAAACAATCTTCATTTATTAAAATAAATATAACTCCAGAATATATATTTTAAAAAACTGGTATTCTCTTTCTATTAAGGAAAATTTAAAAACAAAACAATGAATTATGGTTTGTACCAATGTTATGTTTCTTAAGTCTAACTGTTGTGACTAAGTAAAACATAGTATTGCATGAGATGCTACAATTAGCTATGAAATTGCTGAAATTTTTTCCTTGAGTTTGTGTCCCATTTAACTAGAATCTAACTGTGGAATATCAATGTATTTGGTGCCCAGCCACTTGGATAGGCATATGAAGACTGGAGAAATATGATAATCAGAAGATGTGTTTTGCCAACAATTAACTTCTGGTTATTTGATGTGAAGAGTTGGTTGATTTAAATGGTTTCTTTCTTTTTCAAGCATGAACAGAGTTTAACCTCCTTTTTGTTACATTTCTGATAGATAGAAGAACCCAAAAAAAAAATCCCTAAAATGAAAAATAAAAAAAAAAACCTGTATTATATTATTTTAAATAGATTATCAACATTTAATTTGAGATATTATTGGACTGTTCAAGATTTTGTTTGTTTAATTAGTTAATGAAGATAAATAATAGATTAAATAATTACCAAGATGTATTCAAACATAATACATTTTCTAAGTATTAATTCTAAAAGATAGCTTTTACATGATGTAGTAATTACTGCAGAGGAAGAAGAAAATGGATATAAACTAAACAAAAATATATCTGTCCTTATTAAAGCTAGAGGGGGTTAGAAAATAGAAGAAAAAGATTAGAAGAATAGAAGAAAAAAAAGAATAGAAAAAAAAGAAAAAAAAAGAATAGAAGAAAAAGATTAAAATGAAAATAACAAAGGAAAACTGTATATTGTTGGTGGAAAACATCTCTCAAAGCATTTCATTTTTCAGGCTGTACATGCTAAGGGGAAAAACTTTATGTAAGAATTCTAGTAACTGCAACAAGATTTGGCTACATCTCTAAAATTTCGAGAAGTAGAGCTATAACTTTTTATTTTCTCCAAAGAATATCTCAAACATTCTATACTCCAAATTATCTATAAATAATGCCATCCTAATGAATGTCTCAATCTTTTTTCACAAATAAAAACTTCTGTTGGTAATACTGTTTCCTTCTCCACGTAGCCCATATGCCATTGATTGTCTCCTAATGTTCATAAATGAATAATTTTTACATTCATTTTTAAAAAGCAATAGAAAATGTGATCATTTCAACAATTAGATTAGCTCATATTTTAAACTTTTATATTTGATGAATGTAAGAGGTTATTTGTTAAATGATCAGGGATCAACAAATTGTGGCTCATAGATCAAATATAATCTACCAGCTGTTTGTATAACTTACAAACTAACATAATTTTTGAATGAAGAAAGACAAAAGGAAAATGGAATTTTGTAAAACACGAAAATTGACCAGGCACAGTGGCTCCCACCTGTAATCCTAGCACTTTGAAAAGCCAAGGTGGCTGGATCACATGAGGTCAGGAGTTTGAAACCAGCCTGCCCTGTATGGCGAAACCTTGTCTCTACTAAAAATACAAAAATTAGCTGGGCGTGGTGGCACATGCCTGTAATCCCAGACACTTGGGAGGCTGAGGTGGCAGAACCACTTGAACCTGGGAGGCAGAGGTTGCAGTGAGCTGAGTTGAGGCCACTATACTGCAGCCTGGGTGACAGAGTGAGACTCAGTCTCAAAACAAAACAAAACATGAAAATAATATGAAATTGAAATTACAGTGTCCATAAAGTTTTATTAAAACACATGTATAACCATTTCTTTAGCTATTGTGTTACAGTTCTTTCACATTACAAAAGCAGAATTCAGTAGTTGCTACAGAGACTACATGCCTGCAAATTCTAATATATTTGTTATCTGTTGCTTTTATGATCTGTCCCTTTTACAGAAAATTTGGCTGATTCTCAGTTTAGATAAATGTATTGTGAACATAGACATTAAGCTGTTGTTTGATGGCTTGTTCATTTATCCACTAAACATATACCTGTATACTCTCTTGTGTAATCCTTTTACAATATATTTTATTAGTTTTTAGGGCTATATTTTTGGGGACAGAAAATACTATGCTTCTTACTTTTAAGTAAAATAAAATTAAATATGCATGAGTGTTAGAAATCTTCTAAAAGTTTAAGAGAATAAGACCAACTAATGATAATAATACCTTCAAATTTTAGAAAAGTTTAAGGGTATAATTCAAAATGTATCATCACATATTTAATATCACTTGATTCCAACAGAATTTTAGTGAAGTAAACAAATCAGATATCATGTCTGGGTGATATGAATATACATATTGACTGAAAAGTTATGACTTTTCCAAGATAAAGCATCAGAGGTGAAACTTTACTTTGGTATTTTAATTAGACAGTGAAAAATCTTGCAGTTGGATTCAATAGAGAGACACTGAAAAAATAATACACAGGAGAGACAACACTTCTAGAAATAAAAGAGCACTAAGTGGAGGTACAAAGATTTGTTAGGCAAATGATAAATAATACACAAGTATTGTCAAAGTGTCGTGTTTAAATATCAGTAATTGTGAGAGAGATCCAAGATGGCCAATTAACAACAGCTCAGGATTGTAGCTCCCAGTGAAAGCGCAGAGAGCGAGTGGATGCCGCACTTTCAGACGAATTTTTGTTGCCCACAGACTAGGAGATTCCAGGCGGAGGAGCCACACGGGTCGCCAGCGCGACTTTTTTGGCCGGCGCGGCTATTTTGCCGGCGCCCCAGCACGGCGCTTCT
>CAUYLG010007915.1:0-51101 GCA_963573385.1 Cacajao melanocephalus | reverse complement strand
TTTCCTATTTGAATACCCTTTATTTCTTTTTCTTGCCTGACTGCTCTGGCTAGAACTTCCAATACTATATTGAATAGGAGTGGTGAGAGAGGGCATCCTTGTCTAGTGCCAGATTTCAAAGGGAATGCTTCCAGTTTTTGGCCATTCAGCATGATATTGGCTGTTGGTTTGTCATAAATAGCTTTTATTATTTTGAGATAGGTTCCATCAATACCTAGTTTATTGAGGGTTTTTAGCATAAAGTGCTGTTTAATTTTGTCAAAGGCTTTCTCTGCATCTATTGAGATAATCATGTGGTTTTTGTCTTTTGTTCTGTTTATGTGGTGGATTACGTTTATAGACTTGTGTACGTTGAACCAGCCTTGCATCCCCGGGATGAAGCCTACTTGATCATGGTGGATAAGCTTTTTGATGTGCTGTTGCAATCGGTTTGCCAGTATTTTATTGAAGATTTTTGCATCTATGTTCATCATGGATATTGGCCTGAAGTTTTCTTTTCTTGTTAAGTCTCTGCCGGGTTTTGGTATCAGGATGATGTTGGTCTCATAAAATGATTTGGGAAGGATTCCTTCTTTTTGGATTATTGGAAATAGTTTCAGAAGGAGTGGTACCAGCTCCTCTTTGTATGTCTGGTAGAATTCGACTGTGAACCCATCTGGACCTGGGCTTTTTTTGGTTGGTAGGCTATTAATTGCTCTCTCAACTTCAGCCCTTGTTATTGGTCTATTCAGGGTTTCAACTTTTTCCTGGTTTAGTCTTGGGAGGGTGCAAGTGTCCAGGAATTTATCTATTTCTTCCAGGTATACTAGTTTATGTGCATAGAGTTGTTTGTAGTAATCTCTGATGGTAGTTTGTATTTCTGTGGAATCGGTGGTGATATCCCCTTTATCGTTTTTTATTGCATCTATTTGATTCTTCTCTCTTTTCCTTTTTATTAATCTGGCTAGTGGCCTATTTTGTTGATTTTTTCAAAAAACCAGCTCCTGGATTTATTAATTTTTTGAAGGGTTTTTTGTGTCTCTGTCTCCTGCAGTGCTGCTCTGATCTTAGTTATTTCTTGCCTTCTGCTAGCTTTTGAGTTTTTTTTATCTTGCTTCTCTAGCTCTTTCAATTTTGATGATAGGGCATCGATTTTAGATCTTTCTTTTCTTCTCATATGGGCATTTATTGCTATAAATTTTCCTCTAGACACTACTTTAAATGTGTCCCAGAGATTCTGGTACGTTGTGTCTTTGTTCTCCTTGATTTTGAAGAACATCTTTATTTCTGCTTCATTTCATTATTTATCCTGTCGACATTCAAGAGCCAGTTGTTCAGTTTCCATGAAGTTGTGTAGTTCTGAGTTAGTTTCTTAATCCTGAGTTTTAATTTGACTGCACTGTGGTCTGAGAGACTGTTTGTTATGATTTCCATTCTTTTGCATTTGCTGATGACATATTTACTTCCAATTATGTGGTCAATTTTAGAGTAGGTATGATGTGGTGCTGAGAAGAATGTATATTCTGTGGATTTTGGGTGGAGAGTTCTGTAAATGTCTATTAGGTTTGCTTGGTCCAGGTCTGAATTCAAGTCCTGGATATCCTTGTTAATTTTCTGTCTCGATCTGTCTAATATTGACAAT
Source organism: Cacajao melanocephalus (assembly GCA_963573385.1). Taxonomy (NCBI): domain Eukaryota; kingdom Metazoa; phylum Chordata; class Mammalia; order Primates; family Pitheciidae; genus Cacajao; species Cacajao melanocephalus. The sequence goes on along the minus strand of CAUYLG010007915.1, from coordinate 49,480 downwards.
GTTAAAGTCTCCCATTATTATTGTGTGGGAGTCTAAGTCTCTTTGTAGGTCATTAAGAACTTGCTTTATGTATCTGGGTGATCCTGTATTGGGTGCATATATATTTAGGATCATTAGCTCTTCTTGTTACATTGATCATTTTACCATTATGTAATACCCTTCTTTGTCTCGTTTGATCTTTGTTGTTTTAAAGTCTATTTTATCAGAGACTAGCATTGCAACTCCTGCTTTTTTTTGCTCTCCATTTGCTTGGTAAATCTTCCTCCATCCCTTTATTTTGAACCTATGTGTATCCTTGCACGTGAGATGGGTTTCCTGGATACAGCACACTGATGGGTCTTGACTTTTTATCCAATTTGCCAGTCTGTGCCTTTTGATTGGGGCATTTAGCCCATTTTTATTTAAGGTTAGTATTGTTATGTGTGAATTTGATCCTGCCATTTTGATGCTAGCTGGTTGTTTTGCCCATTAGTTGATGCAGTTTCTTCATTGCGTCACGCTCTTTACCATTTGGTATGTGTTTGGAGGGGCTGGTACTGGTTGTTCCTTTCTATGTTTAGTGCTTCTTTCAGGAGCTCTTGTAAGGCAGGCCTGGTGGTGATGAAATATCTCAGCAATTGCTTGTTTAAAGGATTTATTTCTCCTTTGCTTATGAAGCTTAGTTTGGCTGGATATGAAATTCTAGTTTGAAAGTTCTTTTGTTTAAGGATGTTGAATATTGGCCCCCACTCTCTTCTGGCTTGTAGGGTTTCTGCTGAGAGATCCTCTGTGAGTCTGATGGGCTTCCCTTTGTGGGTACCCTGACCTTTTTCTCTAGCTGCCCTTAGCATTTTTTCCCTCATTTCAACCCCGGTGAATCTAACGATTATATGCCTTGGGGTTGCTCTCCTTGAGGAATATCTTTGTGGTGTTCTCTATATTTCCTAGACTTGAATATTGGCCTGCCTTGCTAGGTTGTGGAAGTTCTCCTGGATAATATCCTGAAGAGTGTTTTCCAACTTGGATTCATTCTCTTCGTCACATTCAGGTACACCACTCAAATGTAGATTTGGTCTTTTCACATAATCCCATATTTCTTGGAGGCTTTGTTCATTTCTTTCTACTCTTTTTTCTCTAATCTTGCCTTCTCATTGTATTTCATTTAGTTGATCTTCAATCTCTGATATCCTTTCTTCTGCTTGGTCGATTCGGTTATTGAAACTTGTGTATGCTTCACGAACTTCTCATGTTGTGTTTTTCAGCTCCATCAGTTCATTTATATTCTTCTCTAAGCTGTTTATTCTCGTTAGCATTTTGTCAAACCTTTTTTCAAGGTTCTTAGTTTCTTTGCATTGGGTTAGAACATGTTCTTTTAGTTCAGAGAAGTTTGTTATTACCCACTTTCTGAAGCCTGTTTCTGTCTATTCATCAGACTCATTCTCCATCCAGCCTTGTTCCCTTGCTAGTGAGGAGTTGTGATCCCTTGGAGGAGGAGTGGTGTTCTGGTTTTTGGTGTTTTCATCCTTTTTGTCTGTTTTTTTCCCATCTTTGTGGATTTATCTACCTGTGGTCTTTGTAGTTCATGACTTTCAGATGGGGTCTGTGAGTGGATATACTTTTTGTGGATGCTGAAGTTATTTCTTTGTGTTTTTTAGCTTTCCTTCTAACAGACAGGCCCCTCTGCTGTAGGACTGTTGGAGGTCCATTCCAGACCCTTCTTGCCTGGGGATCACCTGCAGTGGCTGCAGAACAGTAAGGGTTTCTGCCAGTTTCTTCTTCTGTTATCTTTGTCCCAGAAGGATACCCACCAGATGTCAGCCTGAGCTCTCCTTTATGAGGTGTCTCTTTGGATATACAGGGGTTGGGGAGCTGCTTGAGGAGACAGTCTGTCCCTCATAGGAGCTCAAGTGCTGAGCTGTGAGCTCCATTGTTCCGTTCAGAGCTGCTGCGCAGGTATGTTTAAGTCTGTTGCAGTGGAACTCATAACCATCTTTTTTCCCCAGGTGCTCTGTCCTGGGAAGGTGGGGCTTTATTTATAAGTTCCTGGCATGCTGTTGCCTTTTTTCAGAGATGCACTGCCCAGTGAGGAGGTAGCCTAGCCACAGTCTGCCAGTAGAGGTGTTGCTGAGCTGCCGTGGGCTCTGCCCAGCTGCTGTGTGAACTTCCTTGCAGTTTTGTTCATAGAGGTATAGTTAGAGCTGCCTCGGTAATGGCAGTCTGCCTCAGTAATGGCAGACTGTCTGTAATGGCAGACTGCCTGGGTAATAGTGGACTGCCTCGGTAGCGGTTGACTGCTCGGTAATGGCGGAGGCCTTTCCCCCTACAGAGCTGGATCTTCCCAGGCCCAGCTGTGCTTGCTGTGAAACTGTCAATCCAGAGCATTTCAGATTGCTGGTCTTTGTGGGGGTGGGACCCACCGAGCCAGATCACCTGGCTTCCTGTTTCAGCCAGATCACCTGGCTCCCTTTTTTTCAGTTGAATGGGCGACTCTGTCTCCCAGGTATTCCAGGTGCCAGTTGAAATAGTGCCCAGATTTGTGTGAGTTTTTGTGCAGAAACCCGCTGTGCAGGCTGAAACAGCCATGCTGGAGACTCATGGTGCTTTTCTGCCCAGGAATCTCCTGGTCTGTGGGCAGTAAAAATGCGTTTGGAAATGCAATGATCACTCATTCTCTGCGTTCTCGCTGGGAACTGCAATCCAGAGCTGTTCCTATTTGGCCATCTTGGATCATTCTGTTGTTTGTTTTTTTACTATACTTTTGAGAGAAACAAGTCCTTTGCCAGACATGTGATCTACAAATATTTTCTCTCAGTCAATGGCTTGTCTTTTCACCCTCTTAGCAAGCAGTGCTTTTCACAGTGCAATTTTTTTTTTTCATTTTGGTAGGTCTTATGTATCAATTTTCTTTTATAGATTGTGTTTTTGGTATCACATCTAAAATCTCTTGGCCCTAGCCGAAGATTACAAATATTTTCTCTCTGTTTTCTCCTAGAAGTTTTATAGTTTTACGTTTTACATTTAGATCTGTGATAATTTTGAGTTAAATCTTGTATAAAATATGAGTTTCAAATATTTTCATGGGACATCCAATGGTACCAATGCCACTTGATGAAACCTGTATTTTTAAAATGGGTGATGGGCTGGGCACAGAGGCTCACACCTGTAATCCTAGCACTTTGGGAGGCTGAGGTAGGCAGATCACTTGAGGCCAGCAGTTTGAGACCAACCTGGTCAAGATGTTTGAGACCAGCCTGGCCAAGATGGTGAAACCCTGTCTCTACTAAAAATACAAAAAATAGCTGGGTGTGGTGGCCCAGCCTGTAATCCCAGCCACTCGGAGGTACGAGAATCTTTGAAGCCAGGAGGCAGGGGTTGCAGTGAGGCAAGATAGCACCACCACACTCCAGCCTGGGCAACAGAGTGAGACTCCATCTTAAAAAAAAAAAAAAGTGATGGTATCAACACTAGTTTTTAGATTTCATGAGATTCATTTTAAAGACTAACAATGAGTAATAAAGTACTTTTCCTTTCAAATGGCAATATTCATAATATGTTAGAAATTTTATCCTTTGTCAATATTTGAAATGATATGAAATACTTTAGAGGAAAGTTTGATAATGTTTGTAGTTACAAAGTTTTTCATAAGTATTTTAGGAGATACGGAAGCAAAAAAAAAAAAAAAATCTGGAGACCATTCTTAAGCATCGGCAGAAGAAATAAAGAGAAAGAAAAGAATTTACTAAGGAGTATTTCAACTCCTAAGGCTATAGTTTGGCACTAGCAGAGAGGAAGTTTAGTAAGAAGGAAGTAAAAAAATGACTCCCTGGTTGCTAATTTTGGTGGACAATGGATGGTATTATCACCAGCCAAGCTCAGGAATACAGGAGAAAGACCAGACTCGGGTGGGAGAAAGAAAATCAGCACGCTGTATTTGGGGTGCCTTTTGATAAAACATTTTATGAGGTTTGAGTTTTGTTTTACTTGTAATTGGGTAGGGTGTTTTACTTTCTATTTTTTCTTATCTTTATATGTGTGTGTAGATGTGCATAGTTAAGGGTTGATTTATGTTGGATCATTTCTTTGAACGCAAATTAATGTTTGACTCGGACTAGTAGTATAGAAGTGTCTGCAGTGCTGTAGAAAAGCAAAGACTTGAGACACATGCAGCCTTGGAGTGTGAATTCTTCTCCTCTGCTACCCACTAGCTGTGCAGATTTGGGCAAGATAGCTTACTTCTCTAAACCTCAGTTCCTTCATTGGTAAAATGGTTATAATAATAACTACTTGAAACAAGATATTAAATGGGGCTTTTCTTTTCTAGGGATTTCAATCAAGGACAAAGAATGACAAGTACTTACCTACACATTCTACTAAGTGGGACAACATAGATTCGGATGATTGATTGATTTATGCCACGTGAGTCAGTAGGTCTGGGACAGGGACTATAATGATGCTCAAGTATAATTTTCAAAAACTCATAAACAAACAAAATATTATGAAATGAATGTATGTCAAAGGTTCTTTTCAAGTCCAATTAATGAGTTAATCAGTAAGATGTTATGAACGGTTCAAAGAACACAGGAGAAGACAGACATTTATAGGTAATTTAGTGAGGGAACACTGGGCTCAAACTGTTCGTTCAATACGAGATGAGTTACGGTCCCACAAGCCCACAAACTGAGACCTTTGCCTTTACCTTTTCCATCAAACTATCTCTCCCAGACAAAAATCTACAAGTTAACCAGTTGATGGAAAGTCAAAGTTGCAAACTCAGTACTACACTGAAAGAGAACATCCTGTAATCTCTTCTTCCTATTTCAAAGTTTCAGATAATTTTTCTGACAAGGAGGAGAAGAAAAACAAACCACTTTGAAAGAAGCCAATGGTGCTTTCTATGGTCAAAAATTCAGTTAAAAATGTACTCAAGTATGCCTAAAAAAAAATTATTTTCCTGTAACTCAAGTTAATTTTTATCTTGAGATTAACTTCTGTGAGATGTAAGGAATTTCACCATGTCACTTCCTGATATAGTCAGCCACTTTTATGACTTTTGTTAAGTTTTAGGTTTAAATTTGGTCTCATACAAGATTGTGCACCTATAGACACAAGACTACCCACGCAAGCTCAGCACCAGCACCCTAGGACGGAGCTGGTGGAGAGCTGGAGCGTATGCCCTAGGCGGTGGCATGCTAGAGGAGAGTGGTCCACTGCTCTTACCTCCAGCTGTCCTGGCTGATTCCTGGCAAGAGCTACAACCCTCCTACTGTTAGCCTTAGCTGCCACCATTCCAGTTAATACTTCATATGACCTTACATGTCCCGGGACTCCGGCCTCCAACTGCCAGGTCCATGCAGGTTACCCTGGGTCCTTCCTCTCTGCCAGCCGTGGCCCCAGGACCTGCAGGCTCTTTCTCCTGCCTTCTACACCCTCATCAAAGGGCTACCAAAAATTCTGGGTGTTTTCTCATGGCACTTTGGTGGATGGGGCTGAGCCTCCTGGAGCCCTCCGAACCTCCTTTTTTCTATTTGCCTCATGAAGTACACACTGGATAGAATTTCCTCTCAAGGCTGCACTCTGTAAATTGGTCACAAGGTCACTTGGCTCTGGGACCACCAAACTCATTGGAGAGATTATTATTTATTCCCAATATCTGGCCCAGGAGATGAAAGGACAGGTTTGCAGTTCAGAGGCCCCTCCCTTTCAGTCGCTACCACAAACACACTCAACTCTCTCTCACTCTCTCCTCCCTAAATCCCAGCCTGAGGGAATCTGTATTTAATGAGGGTGGTGGATAGGGTGGGGCCTAATTGTGGCCCATTGCCTCAATCTCCTAAAATACCTGGACCTGAGGCCTTGAGTTTAAAAGTCAGACTTTGCTGTCCTTGTTCTCCAGATCCCTCTTGACACCCCTCCCTATCTTGAGGGACCGTGCCAGGCTGTGGCCTCAGCCCAACTGGCAAGAATTCAGCAGTGCAGGGAGCGGGAGAGCCCCAGTGAAGACTTTGCGTGTCCTCCTGTTGCATTAGTTTTATATGACATACACTCTAGGTGTGACCTGCAATATCCCAGTTTCCAGGAAGACCTGACTGGCCCACGGTCTAATTGCGTCTGGCCCTGAATCATCTTCCAGCCAGGGGTTTGTGGGCACAAGCTCATCTGAGCGCATTAAAGTTGGCTCAGGAGGCAACGGGCCCAGGCCACAAACCCCTGGCCTGAGGCAAGCTGCTTGGCTCCCACTGGGAGTCTTGGAAAGCCAGACCTTCCTGCCCAACAGGGGAGCAGGAATGGGGAGTGAGAATGAGGGGAGGTTGATCTCCCCTGCGCTGTCCACATCAGGGCAGAAATCCTGCCAGGATCAACAGCGTGGCTGCTGGCAAAGCCCCTGCCTGGTTCCCTCAACACTGTGGTCACCAAGAGCCTGTGTTTTCTCTGAGCTGCGGGGCTTGAAAATGACCTCCTGAGGTCTGGCACACCACTGAGTTCTTAGAGGAAAGAGGACGGGGAGGTGATGCCTCACTCCGAGGGGGCTGTGAAAACGGAGCCGGCTGTTACTCCGTGGGAATGGTGCTACAAAAACATCAGCACACTCGGTGTCCACTCAGAAAGAGGACTCTACAGCCAGTGACCATGACATCTAATCACGGACATGGGTTCCCTGAAAAGACCTGTAGACCATCGAATGCAAACCTATCATTTCACAGAGCACGAAACCAAAGCAGAGCACCGTCAAGCGACCGGCCACCGTGACACCTCCCCTTCTGCTCCTTCCTTTTCTTTGCGTGTGTTTGCCTTCTGCTGAGCTTTAAAAGGCATGTAGGTGAGGTTTGTCTTATTTAGAAAATCAGTAAACCACTGACCTTCAGGACTTACTAGTCTGAAGTCTGGAGCAGACTGGATTGCTGTGTGCGGTCAAACTCAGAAAAGGAGCTGGGCCTATGAATTGGGTCAGGCACGAGTTGGGGCCAGTTGCCCTGGTCAAAGTAAATTTGAAGTGCTCGGCACCACAGCTGAGAGCCTCATCTGGTCCAGGGTGCTAGGCGGAGCGTGACAAAACCGTGTATCCCAATAGTGGGTTTCATGGTGGATAATGACAATCCAATCAGAGTCTCCTCGGAAAGGTTTGTACAAGAGTCACACTTAGAAGTCGAGGTGGAACACGGTGGAGGAACGATGCTGGGTCCTAAGAGTGAAAGGGGGGCGATGGCAGCCTGATTATGAATGGAAACGAGAGCAGAAGTGTCTTGGGTCCAGCCAAGTGGTTGAGACAAGGAGGCCTCACTCTGTGGTCCCCAGGTGGCTGCTGACTTTCTTCCCTCCATACGTAACTGAGGGACCCTCCCTGCATCCCCTCCACAGAATGTCTCTGTCTCTCGCAACAATCATAGCAGCATGATTTTCATGTTTCCAACAACCAAAATGTTAACTCTTGTGATTCTGGGGTTTTATTTTATTTTAGTAACAATCTTTCTAAAAAATACACACACCTTTCCAACTTCTAAAATGCTGAGCCCACGGTTCGGGGGTGATGCTCTCTAGGTCACTTGGTTCATCCCTGGTCTCCTCGGCCTGACCCATGCAGTGCCATGACCTCCTCCCACCCCTCCGCCTCTGCTGAGGGATCTTCTCTTAACTCTTCTCCTTGCCTTCCTTCCATGTTTTTCCACCTACCACCTCTTGTGACGTCCTTTTCTACAGAGAAAGCCAAACTTCTATAGATAGATACTTTTGACCAAGAGAGAGAAAGTCTCTCAAGAAAATAAGGAGGTCCCCAGCCAGGCCCTGTGTGTTGTGTGCTTCACCCTAGCTGTCCCCTGCTGTCTCCCTCTCCGTAGAGTGGAAAGTCTGCAGGGTCAAGGGAACATGACAACCTGGAGCCCTCACCCCATTCCCCATCTCAAACATGATCCCCCCACCTCTTCTCACTCCAGTGATTCCACAGCCAGCTTCTAGGGCCCACGCCAGCTTCTTCTCTGGACCCTTTCTCCAGCAGGCAAATCACAATGTTAGTATGTACACCCAAAGGCCCATGAGGGTGGGAGGCAGGGGGTGCTCATTCATGAGGGGCATGGACGGAGCATGGACATGTGGCCTGGATGTCTGCACACATGCATGTAAGGCCTCTTGGGCAGCTGGGAGGCAGCTCTTCTTGGGTGTCCATGCTCTGTGGTAGAACCTTGAGGGTTCTGGGGACCCACATTCTTTCTAGGTCATCAGGAAAGCATATTTTTCAACTTGAGAGGATAGAACATATTTTATTCAACAGTTTTTAGCTTGATTTCTCTCTTTAAAATGATAGAATACTATATAGGGCCTCCATTTATAACTCTTGTTCCAGACCTTGCAAACCTGAGGGATAGGTCTGGACTCATGTATATAATTTGGGGTTTTATTCACCTAGATCTATCTTCTGTTTCCCCGTAAGGGAGAACGTGGAGCAGTTTGGATGGCCTGGACTTAAGATGAAAAGGCATACGCAAACCTTACCTAGGAACAGACTTGCAGGTTTTCTCTGCCTCTCCAGTTGATCATATCTAAGTTCTCAAAGAAAAGATGTTTGCAGACTTTTTCTGTGTCTCCAATTCATCAAACCTAGGTTGTCAAAGTCAAGATATTTCAAAAACAACTTCTAAAGGACTTTTTAATACTTTGATCACTGAGCTTATCTGAAGTATAACTAACTTCACAAGTACATACTCAGGGAGTTATTTCCACCCTGTTGTTTGGTTGGCTCTACTGAGTTGTCCTTGATAAGGCACATATAGTCTGTACTGCAGAGACCAGGCAAGTTTCCTTGTACTGGTTCTGATCTGAGTTTATCCACCATCTCCCATGACCTTTCAGTGGAAAGCAACCCTGATAGTTTCTAATGCCGTACATTATTATGGACACATGATGAATAACCATTTACCAATAAAAAAATTTACTGCCTAGTGTCATTATGGGAAAGCTGTTTCTGTGACATGAACTTAAGGGTAGAATAGCTAAGAAAAACTCTTACTGATTTATGAGATGAAAGTTTGTGAAAACTAGTTTTTATGGCTGAAAGCTCTTTTGAATTTGTAATAATGTTACTAACAGATAAGCAGACAGACATTGGGAATCTGTATGCCATATGTTAATATTACACACACACACACACACACACACATACACACACACACCCCTTCAATCTGATTATTTGGGGTAAGATATAGGAAGCTCTTAAAAAAACAAAAGTATTTTCTCCGACCCTAGAAGGCTTCCTTCTTCCCCATTTCTTAAATTTGTATATTTCATGTGTAGATTTTGAAGGTTCATTCTGAAAACTAAACTTGTCTTTATCTTGACTGGCTTTAGAAAAGTGAAAAATTCCTTTTTATAGTTGGAAGAGACAGTAAAAAATGTCAAGCAGGCTTGAAATTGAATTCTGTCCAACCCACTGACTACCGTGGAACCTCAGGAAAAGTACTTAAACTTCCTGAGAATCAGTGACCTCATCTGTAAAATGGAGGTAATGATACCTGTCTCATAGGTTTCTCTAAGAATTAAGTAGTAGCAGCCATACAGAGTATTTGGCATGGTGCCTTGCTCATAGTGACACTCGATCATGTATCTATATTATTATTGCCATTGCTTTTTAATGATTAGTTCCTGAGATTTGCTGCTGTTGAAATGTATCAACTTTGCAATTTGTCTACTATTTCTTTTAAACAAATACTTGGAGTACATTTTTCAAAACTGATAATTTGATACATTCTCGTTAGCGCCTGCCTGCCTCCTCTGATGAGTATATTGGTGAACCTTGGATTAGCCTTGGGTTAGCATCAGTTCCTTCCCTGCACCTACAACTCCGGCCAAACAGCCTCAACACTACATTGCTAACACAACTGAACCAGCATTTCAACCCCAATTTTCAGTGTTTGCCACAGTTCACCCGCTCCAAACCGCTGTTTCATCAAAAACAAGGGCAACATTGCCATCTACTGTGCTACACAATCACTGACGAGAAAATTCTTAAAGAAACTGGGAACGTTTTTGTTTGATACTTTGTAAAATGAATAATTCTGTTTCTACTGCAGCTTCCGGAAGAAGCCTGATTTTTACAGAGGTTCACTGTTAGAACACCTCTAGGTGGGACCTGAAAGTGGCTTGAGATTGAGTGTGGGCGCTGGCTACCTTTAGTCAAATTTCTTCTCCCAAATTTTGTATCATGTATATCTTCAAACTTTCACCCTCAACTTAGTTATACCTAAAAATGACTGATGGGTGGCAATTTGTGTGTGGTTTGGCATCTCCACTCTGCAAATTGGACAGGCACTGGGTGGAGAGAAGTGGGGGAAGAGAGAGAAATATTGAGAGGCCGATCTTTGCGGTTACTCTCAAAGGGGTTATCCTGGCTTATCACAAGCACGTAAGAGCCTGTGAGAATGGAGTCCCCTCCCTTCCCCTTGTGCCTCGCCATCTCGTCTTAAACCTGTCCCCACCCCACAGACAGCTGACAGCAGTGTCATCCAAATGTAATTTTTTCCCTCTGCCTCAACTGTGATTTATTACTGCTTGCTAGCAAATGGCCATCCAAAGCTTTTTATTAACTGTAAAGTGATTTTGGAAGCAGTTTGTATGAAAGAAACTTTGCAAAAGCAAGCCCTGAGTACTGCACCAAGTTGGAGAAGAGGTGCCCTTTGTACATCATTTTTGTGTACATTCTTGTCTGGCTTTTTATTTTTCCATCACCTCACTCAGCACAGGAAAGCATCTTTCATCTTGGCATGGCTGTCTTCCACACTGCAGTGTTAGTCCAGTCTCTGGTGGACTGTTCTGGCCTCTGGGTGTGTTCCTCAGATGCTAAGTAGAACTGTAAGACTCCTGTGTAATAAGCTGGGAGGTGACAGTTCATTTTGCACCGACAATAAAATAATATAAAGTGCCTTTACGTAATACCAGAATAAGCTGCACGCTCCCTCACAAAGAACAAGGCCCTCTTTTCATGTCCCAGGCAGGAAGCAAAGTGACTTAGAACACATGGGATTTTTTACATCTTTGAAAGTGTGTTTGTCTCCACCACGGGACCGGATGCCAGCCCTTAGATTTCAGCTCCTTTCAGGGTCATTGCCCTCTTGGAATCAGGATCAAGGTGGGCAGAGCCTACGGTTGGGCCACAGTACGCTCTTAGGAGAGGCAGCTTGGATTACTTTAGCACAAGGGACTTTCCAAAACCAAAGTTATTAGGAAAAGCAGAAAGGAGAATGGTTGGAAAAAATGCTGTTAACACCTGATCCACACGTTCTTTCCTTCCCCTGTGCTGCTCATAATCACTTACAGACGCTGAGGTGTGTAGGAATGGACCCCAAGACACGAAACCATGGAAACCTCACCTCAGATCCTGTTTCTTGTTTGACTATAATTATGCATTTACATTTTGGGGAAAACTTTAACAAGAAGAAACCAAACATCACCCCACTGGTGTTTTCTTTGTGTGTGCTTCATTGCAATATTCTGCTCTTTCTTTCAATGACACAGAAAAGCTTGTTAAAATCTGTTACTATGACTTTAGACTTATTCATTTCTCCTGGTAGGTATGTCAGCTTTTCTTTATATATTGTGAGACTGTAATAAATGCATGTAAATTATATTTATATATTTTCTTTTTTATGGGAGGTTATTTTTTACTTTATGCGTAATTGATAAAATTGTATAAATGTTAGCTGTACAGTGTGATGATTTAATATGTGTACATATTGTGAGATAATTATTGCAATCAAGTTAGCTATCTATCTATCCCATCACCTAGTTACTTTTTGTACGATGAGAACATTTAAGAGCTACTCTTTTAGCAAAATTCAAGTGTATAATACAGTATCGTTAGCTATAGTCACTATGCTGTACATTAGATCCCCAGAACTCACCCATAACTGAAAGTTTGTACCCTTTCATCAATATTTCCCCATCTCCCCCACCCTCCAGCCCCTGGCAACTATTATTCCATGCTCTGTTTCTACGAGTTAAGCTTTTTTTACATTCCCCACATAAGCGAAACCATACAGTATTTCCCTTTCTTTGTCTGACTTAATTCACTTAGCCTAATGCCCTCAGGTTCATCCATGTTGTTGCAAATGGCAGGATTTCCTTCTTTTTTAAGGTGGAATAATATTTCATTGTATACACATACACTACACAATTTCTTTATCCATTCATCGTCAGTGGACACAGGTCTTTTTCATATCTTGGCTATTGTGAGTAATGCTGCAATGGACAGGAGAGTGCAGATATCTCTTGGAAATACTGATTTCATTTCCTCAATCTATCTATTGCATACGTTATTAGATGCATGCAAATCTTAAGTTATGCTGTGTCTCCCTTAATTATCATTCAAGAACAACTTGCTTTATTTTTAAGTAATGCTTTATGCTTGAAAGTTTCTTTTGTCTGCTATTAATTAATAGCCCATACCAGTTTTCTTTCCTTTATACTTTTATCAGGCATACTCTCTTTCATCATTTTAATCCCAACTATTTATTTTTTATTCATATTATTTAGATTTATTTCTTGTCAAACAACATATGGTTGGGTTTCTGTGCTTATCTAAACAAGCATTCTTTTTTCTTTTAACTGTAGTATATGATCCATATAGGTTTAGTGTAATTACAATTTTGTATTTTGTTTGTTCCTTCCATATTTGCCTCTTTGGAGATTGCTTATTTTTCACGTTTTTCCTTCTCTTAATTTGGAAGACATCCATTAGACAGGTTCACTCTGTTGTCCAAGCTGCAGTGCAGTTGCTCAATCACAGCTCACTACTGCCTTGAGCTCCTAGGCTTGAGCTATCCCCCCGACTTAGCCTCCTGACTAGCTAGGACTACAGGCACAAGCCACCATGCCTGGCTCATTTTTTTTTAAACTTTCTCATAGAGATAGGGTCTTGCTATATTGCCCAGGAGGAGGAGTAGGAGAAAGAGGAGGAGGAGGAGGAGTCTCGAATTCCTGGTCTCAAGTGATCCTCCTGACTCAGCCTCCTAAGTAGCTGGGATTACAAGCATGAGCCATCATGCCTAGCCAAATTTATATTTTAGTTGTTGATATAAACTCTTACTTTCTAAAAAAAAAGTCCACATAAGAAATTATTGCTAGTTAGGGTGAACACTTAGTAAGTTTTACCCATATATTAGCCATTTTCTTTTTTCTTTATTTATTGTTATATCTAAGCCATTCTTTCTGAATTCAATATATTTCTATTCTCAAGAACAAACTTTAGAATTTTCTCTTTTGAGACTTGCTAGTGAAGAAGTCAATTGCTTTTGAGCATGCCATGAACTTTATCTCCTGTTATATATGCCCTTTAAGGTTCAGAAAAAAATTCCAGGAATGAAGATTATTAGAAAAAAACACTTTTGTTTACAGGGCTACCATTTTCATTGTGGAGTTGTGCCCCAGAAGACGCTGTCAATAGTTATTAATTAGTATTGTTATATCGCTTCCTAAGCTATAGAAATAAGCCAGATTCACTACAAACAATTTAGCATATATTCTCATGTTATGATGTTTCTTAATTTAGCTGTAAGTGGCACCTCAAATTTGCTTTAATTTGCATGTTTTTTAATTTTTGCTAGGAAGAACATTTTTTCCTGGATAAAGAGTTTCATTTGTTTTCTTGTTTAACATATTCATAATTTTTTGAGGGATTTTTATATTGACTTAACCTTTGGTAATCTCTCAAGAAACTGGCCACTGTTACCTGGGAGAGACATTTCTCAATGGCCAAATAAACTCTTTTTATTTATTTATTTATTTGTTTATAGATACCAGGTCTCACTATGCTGCCCAGGCTAGTTTTAAATTCCTGGGCTCAAGCAATCCTCCTGCCTTGGCCTCCCAAAATGCTGGAATTACAGGTGTAAGCCACTGTACCTGGTCCCAAATAAACTCTTAATCAATACTCAGGGCTTCAGCTAGAGGAGGCAAGAAATAATTTTTTTCTCATCTTTAAAGCAAAAACAGAGATGGAAAAGCACCACAAAACTACCCTTCATTGTCAGTATCATTGTGGTAAAGCAAACAGAACCAAGAGCATAGCAGGGTTGATTACAGATTCATCTGAACACAATTCATTAAGAATCAATGGTGTGTAAGGAACTGCTCCAAGGCAATAGGAAGGCAAGGAGCTTATTCTCTTGGGTATGTGGAAGGAGGAAGAGGAGAATTACCTAAAATAAGAACAGAGCTTCTTTCCAGCTCTTTGTTCAGTCCCATGGGATAAAAGAAAAAGAAAGGGAAAGAATAGAGCATAAGACCAAGTATTTGCTCTAACCAAGCTGGCTGCCTCCCCTGGTGAAGGAGAGAATTCTCTACCCATGGCAGGTGGGGTCCAAGTGTTTCTGGGCCTTTGTTCTGGTCCAGTTGTACTGGAGAGCAGTAGGGCCGTCCTCCACAGAACTCTGGATGGGAGCAGGCTTGGAAAGCACTTCAGCTGGGTGGGCCTTTCTGGAAGCTTTTTACCCACTCAGTTGGGTGTCACTGTGACATGGACAGTGATAGTAATGAGTATGCACTATATTTGCCAGCTTTTGAACTGAGCATGGGTGTCTTTCTTACCTCAGCTTCCTGCTCTGAACTCTGGGTCTCTTCATGTAGCAGTCTCCCTCAATCCTACATATGATTATCTTCTGAATGCCAGCTTAACTTTCAACTTGGGTTTAATATTTTTATCTGTGCCCTCTCTGTCATCATCTTAGGTTTATAGAGGTGAATATATGTGCACATCTTTCTATATAATACAAAAACTTCTTTCTTTATAATCTTTTTTTGCAGTTAAAAAAATAAATTTTTTGGTACATAGTAATTTTACATATTTATGGGGTAGAGATGATGTTTTAACATATGCATACAATGTGTAATGATCATATCAGGGTATTTAGAATATCTGTGACATCCAACGTGTCATTTCTTTGTGTCATTATCTTCATGTGTAACAATCAATAATCATAAACAGGATTTCTAGTTCCCAAATGGGAATCATTACAGAACATTATTAATTGTTAATAGGTGAGGCTTCTACTGAATGAGGAATTTCCTAATCTCTCTCAACCACAGATTGTTATAAAATAGAGAACAAGTCTCCAGCTCCGTCACTGATACTGCTTCTTTTGATGAACCACAAGGAGATTGGCATTCTGGTTGTGAGTCCTGCCCATCACAGGAGATCTGGCAACCAAAAAACAGGTACCACTGGTACTGCCTACTCTCTCTCATCACTATCCACTATCCTCTGTGAGTAAGAATGAAAACACATTTCTTTTTTAATGGAATTGACTATTTGAGTTTGATTGAATTAAGAGCTAGATGGAGAGTTTTGTAACCATTCTTCCTTTCGTGTTAACAGACACTATTAATACGTACAATTATATTTATCAGAGCTCTACTGAAGTGTGAAAATATGGTTGAAACCATTTCTAAATTTAAAAATGATGACCTACAGCAGAGTACAATTACGAAGAAAGTTTTCAATACTCAAGCCAAGTAATAGCCTTCCCTCCCTGGCCTTAATTCCCATGTTTAGAAATATGCCAAGTACAGCACACACGGTACTAAATTTCCTTTGACTCAACTTCCATTATAATTAAGTTAATTTTAAAAGTTTGCAGAGCCAAATTGGGCTTCTTAGCTCTCTGCCTTGTAGTTTATAAAGTTTGCAAAGTCTCTAAGATAGTATAAATTATCTACCACAAATGCTTATTTTGGGACAGGGGTGGGTGAGGTTTTATTTTCCATACAAAAAGTTTCTCCAGTTGATAAGTATTCATTTTTCCTTAGGGTGGGCACTAGAATTTAACTCCTTGATCTTCTACCTCTGTCATGATTCATTTTCTGAGACTCTGCTTCTACATCAAGCTTGTCCAACCCATGGGCCATGGGCTGCATGTGGCCTAGGATGGCTTTGAATGCAGCCCAGCACAAATTTGTAAACTTTCTTAAAAGGTTATGAGAATTTTTGTAATTTTCCTTTTTAGCTCATCAGCCATTGTTAGTGTTAGTGCATTTTATGTGTTGCCCAAGACAATTCTTCTTCCAGTGTGGCCCAGGGAAACCAAAAGCTTGGACACCCTGCTCTATATTGTTGTTTGAGGAAATGCTTCCCTGCCCCGCCCTTGCTTCCTGGCAGACACATCAGAAAAGTATCTCTGGCCAGGCACAAAGGCTTACAATTACAATCCTAGCACTTTGGAAGTCCAAAGCAGGAAGATCACTTGATGCCAGGAGTTTGAGACCAGCCTGAACAACACAGCAAGATTACGTCTCTACAAAAAATTTAAAAAATTAGCTGGGTTTATCAGCAGTATGAACAACAAGAACAAAAAAATTAGCTGGGTATGGTGGCTTGTGCCTATAGTCCTAGCTACTTGGGAGGCTGAGGTGGGAGGATCACTTGAGCCCAGGAGTTTGAGGCTGCAGTAAGCTATGATTGCACCACTGCATTCTAGCCTGGGCAACAGAGCAAGACTCTGTCTCTTAAAAAGAGGAAGAGTGGAAAAAAAAGTATCTTCCTTGGGCCCTGTGAGCCCTTCAGGAAGATACTACACTACATGAAAGGCTTTGGTACAGGGGTCAGAAGACTGGGGTTATGGCTTACTAAGAACACTTACTAAGCTGAGGGTTAGGTAAGTCATTTAGCTTCTCAAGCCTCAGTTTCCTCATCTTTAAAACGCAGATAAAAATATTACTTTGCATACCTCCCAAAGTAGGTGGGGATCAAATAAACTCATGTGAAAGCTCTCTGTAAACATGGTCATGTATATTTCTACATCCCAGATTTTGGGGAAGCCAGTTAAGGCATAGTCTAATATTGGTTAGCATTTGATATGGTTTGGTTCTGTGTCTCCACCCAAATCTCACCTTGAATTGTACTCCCATAATTCTCACATGTTGTGGAAGGGACCTAGTGGGAGATAATTGACTCATGGCGACAGTTCCTCCACACTGTTCTCGTGGGAGTGAATACGCTTCAAAAGATATGATGGTTTTATAAGGGATTTCTGTTCTCACTTTTTTCTCTCTCTCTTGCCACCACCATGTAAGAAGTGCTTTTCACCTGTCACCATGATTGTGAGGCCTTCCCAAGCCAAATGGAACTGTGGAGTCCATTTCTTCACAGTCTTCATCAGCAGTGGGAAAATGGACTAATGCAGCATTCTTTCAGTTCCAAGTACCAAAAATACAATTCAAGTAGAAGTAAGGTAATTAAATATAGATTGGCTCAAAATACAACAACTAATTGTATTTCTGCACATTTGCAATGATCTATTCAAAAATGACATTAAGAAAACAATTCCATTCACAATAGCATCAACAAGAATAATACACTTACGAATAAATGTAAGAAAAAAGAAGGCCAAAAATACTTTGAAAGCCACAATATGTTGTTGAAACAAACTCAAGAGAATCTAAATAAATTGAAAGACATCCATGTTCATGGATTCAAATCCACTCACAAGAAATACAAACATATATCTACATAAAAACTTGAACATAAATGTTTATAGCAGCAATATTCCTAATAGACAAAAGGTGGAAACACCCAAACATTCACCAACTGATGAATGCATTAACAAAATGTCATATATCCATAGGACCAAACATTATCCAGCCATAGAAAGAAATGAAGTACTGACACATGCCATAACATGGATGAACCTCAGAAATACGCTAAGTAAAAGAAGCCAGATACACACAAAAAAACATGTTATTCTGTTTATATGAAATATACAGAATAGGCAAATGTTGAGAAACAAGACAGTGGATTCGTGGTAGCTTATGGCTAGGAAGGATGGGAACATAGGGGAGTAAACAGCTAGAAAAATGGAGGCTCTTTCTGAGATGATGAAATGACTCTGGTGATAGTTGCAGCTGTGTATATATCTGTGACTATATAAAAATCCATTGAATTATACACTTTAAGAGGGGAAGTTGTACGGTATATGAATGATATATCAATAAAGCTGGTTAGAAAACATATTGGCTTGCGTCATGAACAGTCCAGGGGTCCACACCCGCTACGTCTCTCCCGCTCCCAGCTCTTCCTGCCTGTGTTGGCTTTCTCACTTGGTGGCAGAGATAATGACTAGCAGCTCCCCGCTGACCTTTTAGCACTGTTATTAGTTAGTTCAAGCTGCTATAACAAAATATCATTAGACTGAGTGGCTTAAATCACAGAAATGTATTTCTCACAGTTCTGGCAGCTGAGAAGTATAAGATGAAGGTACCAGCGGGGTTTGGTTCCTGTGAGGACTCTCTTCCTGATTTGCACCTGGGCCTCCACTGTGTCCTCTGTTCGCAGTGCCTGTCTTTCCTCAGTGCATGTATGTGGAGAGGGAGCAACCTCTGGTTTCTTTTCTTCTTCTAAGGGCACTAATCCTGTGGGATCTAGGCCTATCCTTATGGTCACTTTAATTACTTCTTTAAAAGCCCCATCTCCAAATATAGTCACATTGGGGATTGGGACTTCAACATAGGAATACTGGGGGGTTGGGGGATACACGAATATTCAGTCCATAACAGCCACATTAGCAAATGTAGTCAAAAGCTCATGTCTCTACCAAGGTGGCTAGAAGCTAAAACTTTAAGCACACTTCTCTCCCAAAGGAGCTAGAAGCTGTAGCTGCCTGCCATTAGCCCAAATTAGAGCAGGATTTTTTTAATGGACCACTTTGACAACCCAGGCCAGAGTCATACAAACACCATCAAAGCCTGAGTGGATCGGCCCTACCCTAACCAGAGAGGAAGTGCATCATCCCAAAGGGAAATTATGAGTCTCATCAAAGAAAAGGGGCCAGGTGAGGCCAGACAGTAAATACCTGGCCCGCAATGCAAGGTCCACAGTCAAAGAACCTGCATCCAGGCTTAGATGGGGCAGAGACCGCCTGTGTGTCCAGTGGCTAGTCACCAAGCTCTATACCCCTGTGCACTAGTCCGCCTTCATGCTGCTATGGAGAAACGGGTAATGTATAAAGAGACTGAATAATCTATAAAGAAAGCAAGTTTAATTGACTCGCAATCCCACATGGCTGAGGAGGCCTCAGAAAACGTACCATCATGGTGGAGGGGGAAGCAGGCACATCTTAACGTGGTGGCAGGAGAGAAAGAGAGTGTGAGCGTGTGAAGGAGGAACTGTCAAACACTTATAAAGTCATCAGATCTCGTGAGAACGCACTCACTATCACAAGAACAGCGTGAGGGAAACTGCCTCCATGATCCAGTCTCCTCCCACCAGGTCCCTCCCTCAACATGAGGGGATTTGGGGATTACAATTCAAGATGAGCTTTGAGTGGGGACACAAAGCCAAACCACATCACCCTGGTACCCCCAGATCAGAGCACTGGGAAGAGGAGATGAAATACAGATATGAGAGCACTCAAGAACCCAAACTCACAGAACTCAGAGGCTGAAGGGAACTTTAGGATCCCCAGCTCCTTCATGTGACAAACTTTTCAAATGTAGTCTACAAAGGTAGCTGTAAGACAACTTGATAATGAGAATTAAAATTGATTTCACACCACTAGGCCCAAGAAAGACAAATTCGTGTACATTTCCTAGCTGTCAGAATTTTAAGCAGATGACTTCATCTCCCTCTTCATTTTATGATTAAACTGCTAATAATCTAATAGGACCATTCTTGAGAAAATGCAGTATACTTTGCAATGCAGAGATCAGAATGCCACACGCATGTAGCTGAGTTGTGCCATACAGATGTGAGGTTACTGGACTTGAAGTACAAGCAGCTTTCTCTGGAGCCAGACACCTATCTCTACCCGAAGGAGAGAACTGAGCAGGAGATCCTCACCTCACTCCAGTTAGAATGTTTGTGTCTCTTTCACATTTCACGTTGAAGGTGAATCCCCTGTGCAACAGGATTAAAAGGTGCATCCTTTATTAGCGCCTTATAAAAGGGCTAGAGGGGGCAAGTTCATCTCTTCTTGTCCTTTTTGCCTTTCCTCCACGCGAGGATAGAGTTCGAGGAGCCATCTTGGAAGCAGAGATGGGGGCCCTCTCTAGACGTTGAACCTGCCTCCAGAGCTCTGAGAAGTACATTTTTGTTCTTTACAAATGACTTCGTCTCAGGTACTCTGTTTACAGCAACACAAACGGACTTAGACGCCCGTCTTGTATGAGGTCTTGTCATACCAGGTATATGGGATTTGGAGTCAGCCCCGGTCACAGTTTGAACCCTTGCTACCCCATTTTGAGACTGTGGGCCTTGGAGAATCTGTTTCCTCTTCTGTAAAATGGGGTGACAATTTCTACCTAGCTTGGGGTACAGAAAGATTAAATAATGCATGTAAGATGCCTGGCACCTGGCGTGGATCCAATTCATCTAGGACCTTCCCCGCCCCTTCCCCTCACTTGTGTGGCAAGAGTGGTCTTGGGCATCCTGAAATCATTCTACCCCAAACTGTCTCCCCTAGGCAGGAGTTTGTTTTGGTTCCTTGAAATCAGCCATTATTCAGTTCCTCTGCCAGAGCCCATGTTAGCCTGAGACCAACTGGAATTTTTTTTGCCTCTGAGGAAGGCAAGAATGTGTTAAAAAGGAAAGCGGAGAGACTCCTCTGCGGGCTCCAGAGGGCGCCACCCTCGCCTTCGGCCTTCTCAAAGCACGTTACTCGCGTCACTACCCACTCAGGCCACACGGGGGCGCCTGGGGCCGGGCAAAGGCGAGTGCGTGAGTTACAAATCAAAATGAAACACAAGCACAAAGATGTGGCTTTAAAAAGAGAAAACGTTTTCAAGTCACGTGCTTTTCTTCAGTCCCCTCTTATCGTGAAATCTGAGAAATGTCAAACAGAAGAAAGGAATGAAGTAAATCAGGATTACAGTTAAGCTGGAAGGCAGTGGGTGGGGGATGAAAGGGAGGGAAGGAGGGATTAGGAAGGAGAGAAGGAGGGATTAGGAAGGAGGGAAGGAGGAAGGAAGCAGGAAGGAAGGATGGACGGATGAATGAGTTTATCCTAGAATCCTTCTGTTGGTGTGAAGTTGAGTTGGGAGTGACCCAGGTTAAGCAGAAATGGGATTATGTCAACCCTCGGTCACCTGTCTGGGAAAAGGATCTCTTGAAAGACTGGAGGTTTTAACAGTAAATAAGGATTTGCCTCCATTCGTGTACTTTTCGGCACAAAGTTTTCTCAAAACAGCAGACACCTGTGAAACGGAATTGTTCACTAATCCCCAAAGAATAAAAGCAACCTAGAAGCATTTAAAGGGCAGTTAACAGCCTGAACTTGGATAAGCAGGTGGCCAATTCCTTAAGCAAATACTTAGACACCTAACTAAACATTACCTCTCTTTTTTCCTTGACTTAAGCATTTCAAACCAAGCCCCACCACCTCCCTGAGCCAGGGTCCACAGGAGCTCCAGGGCCACTCTATATGGTGTTGCCCTGGCCTGACTAATCAATAAACATTCACTGAATCACTAAGCACTTTAATAAATGACCCTCTCTTCAAATAATCATAAATCTTAATCGTTAGCATGAAGGAAATAAACTAATGAATTGAAATAGTGGTTATTGTAAGTTAGGTCTCAAGAATTGAAGCATGTATGAAACATGCCATGCAAATCATATTCATGTGTAGTTGTTACAACTAGAACACTCAACCAAATCACACGTTTCAAAAAGTTCCAATCCTAATAAGGCTCCATGCCTATAACACCTTTCAGCTATTCCCCTGTCACCAGCAGCTTTTCTCCTTTATTCTCTTTCATTCATTTCTTCATTAAGAAATCCTGTATTGAAAACTTCTAGCTGCTCACAACTAAGATAAGCCACTAGATGTATGAAAGTGATTGTCAGTTTCTCAATCTGATGGGGAAATTAAATAAATGACAGTGAGATGGTCCAACAGGTCAGGTGGACGGGCTGCAGGAGGAGTGTGGCAATGGGATGACAGAGAAGTTTTACAGAGAAGGTGACTTGAGCTATCATCAGGAAACAATAAGACTTTGCTAGTTGGAAAAAGTCATGAGTAATGATTGCAGTTTTCCAATTCATAATGTATAAAAGCATGGGTTTTCGAGGCACACAGTCCTTAGACTCTTGACAAGATAAGGCATTAATAACAGATGTTCATTTGGCTTTTTCACCGTGATAAAACAAATTCATTTAATTTTAAAATATTTTGGTACTCCCCTTTAGTTTTACAATTGTACTGATACTGTACCACAGTATAAATGATGTAGCAGCATGTAGGAGTTCACTTAATACCTTAAATAACTGCCATCATCTCTTGATAGTCCTTCCCTGACCAGTGAAGAATAAGTGGGAAACAAAATTATTACATGACCCATAGAGTTCATAAGAAAAACCAAACCAGTTATTTGCTTCATTTATTCACTTCATTTAGTCAGACATTAAACAATATTAATCACTAATTATATTGTAAGCCTTGTCTAACGGTACTACCCCCAAGGAGCTCCCAGATTGGTGTAGACACAGAACAGAACCAAGTAACTCAAGCGTGTTACCAGGTGACACCAGTATAGTGAGGACACGAAACGGCTAAGCAGTGAGCACAGAGGGGCACAGCAGGGAGGAGGGACCCTAATCCAGCCCTGTGGCGTCAGAGAAAACTTCTGGGAAGACGTCATTCTAAGCTTCTTCTTGAAGGGTGCTATATTTTCCTCTAATCTGGTCTGGAGGGCTCTCCTTGGAGAGCAGTTATAAATTCTAGTCCTGCCCTGATGGGGCTACAGGAAAGGTGTTCATGAGTATTTACAGTGTGCCTTTCATGGGACACTACTTTATCCTGGTCAATGGCCTCATGCCTAAGCATCTGACTCATGACCAGGTGTCCCTCTCACAGGAAACTTGTTATAATATTGGCAAACACCCTTGTGGCTCTTGTCTGAGCTGTGTCCAGTTTATTCTTACCAAGATAGCCACTCTGTAGGAAAGCTCTGACCGGGCAGAGTTAGGTTCGGGTGCGTCCATGGGGTGAGACACAGAGGAGGCAGCACAACAAACACATTAAATAACAAAAGCAGTGCATTACTTACAGGCCCAGAGAGAAGAGGGCAGCATGCATTGCCTCGCAGGGCCAGTGGAAAGGGGAGAGCTGTCCAGGACACAAGCACTCAGCCAGGGAGTAGGGAGCAAGAGAGAGAGAACCCATGGGACTAAGGCCTTTACTGGGGACCAGGGCATGACTCATGAAATTTCCCTACTTGGTGGGTTTGAAGCAAGCAGGTACATGTCTCATGCAGTCACACTGGGACTGGTCACTATGGCATATCTGTACAGTCCATGTTGGGTACGTAGGTCAGTAAGGTGATTCAAGTAGGATGCATTAGGAAGTGGTCCCACAGGGAGGTGGTTACCAGGAGTCAGTTGTATAAGGCCGTTTTCATGCTGCTAACAAAGACATACCTGACACTGGGTAATTTATAAGGAAAAAGAGGTTTCATGGACTCACAGTTCTATGTGGCTGGGGAGGGCTCGCAATCATGGTAGAAGGTGAAAGGCACATCTTAAATGGCAGCAGGCAAGAGAGAATGAGAGCCAAGAGAAAGGGGTTTCCCCTTACAAAACCATCAGATCTTATGAGACTTATTCACTATCAGGAGAACAGCATAGGGGAAACTTCACCCCCATGATTCAATTATCTCCCACTGGGTCCCTCCCAAAACACATGAAAATTATGGGAGCTACAATTCAAAATGAGATTCGAGTGGGGACACAGCCAGCCATATCAGGCAGATATCTGGATTGATCAGGTTGAGGAACTGGGAGGAGGCGTAGAACTGGAAACTCTGCCAAGGGTGACTAAGCCCTGCTTCTGTTATGAAAAAGTTTAACTTTCAGTCAAAGTGGATGCTCCAGCAACATAAAATTATGAGTTCACTACAAGGAGGAGAGTCAAAGGCCAGCCAGAGAGAATGGCCTATTCCACTGCCTGGAAGCAAGAGAGCACTGTGCAAATGGTTAGTCTGATTGGAGTACAGAGCTCCAGGCATGGTGAGTGGTGGCTGAAAATGAACCTAAAGAGAGGCATGAGAGGCTCAGAAGATGCTGAAGAACTTGGAACACATTCAGGCAAAAAGGGCAGCCAAGGAATGGTTTTAAGCAGAAAAGTGATAAGATCAAATCTTTTGAAAACTTCCCCCTGGTTTTAGTATAGAGATAGGTATAATATGGAAGGCAAGAAGACAAATTAGAAACCTTTTGCAATAAAGTGATAGAAAAATACAATTGATCTTGGCTAATCAACAAAGTCCTGGTCTGAGTTAGACGGCCGGAGGACAATTTGGACTCAGCTTAAGTGGCCACTGCTTGGGTCTGATGAAGAGCAAGCAAAGAAACTAGTAGGGAGGCACCGTTTACAAATGGCAGACGTAACCAAATTTCTTGTGGATGCACCTGTCATATTCAGGGGAGGAGGAGGGTACCCCCTGTGGAGGTGGAGGGGGCTGTGGGAGAGACATTGAATAATGCCCAGACACATTATCTGAATCAGTGAAAAGGTCCCACCTCTTCCCTGTGCAGGAATTCTCCCTCTGCTGCATTGGCTGGACTCTGTTTCTTTCCATCATATTAGGCTTAGGGCAGGCCAGACATGGCCAGTCTCAATGTGGGGAACCTGAACTGATGTCATGGCTAGAAGGTTGAAAGGTAGTAAGATTTAAGATGTTGAGGAGAAAAAGGTCAATAGAACAGGGTGATGAATTGCACCTAGGCAGTGAGCAGACGGGAGGAGTTCTGCAATGTGTCTGGATTGGTTGAGTGCTGTCTTCTTACTCTAATTCAGGAGAGGGAGAGAAAAGAGTTCACAGCAATTAACACTGACTACATGCCAGCCAATGTACATATTTTGACTTATTGAAATGTCACAGCACCCTTCTGAAGGGGACCGTAGTATCCTCATCGTAGAGTTGAGCATCAACCCTCAGAGGGGCCGAGAGAAGTGATCACAGGAAGCTGCAGAGTCAGCTTCAGGAACCACGATCTCTCTGGAACGCTTCATCAACACTTCTCTTGTTTCTCACAGGTGGGCCTTCTGGTATTTTTATGTTCAACTTCTTAACTTCTCTGAAAAAAAGCATGGTCTCCTGTAGTAAGCAGAAAATAATCTACTCACTGAACTAAGCTGCTGACTTTTTACCTCATCACTTTTTTAGAAGTTCAAGGGATAGTTCTTGTTTATCAGCGACTCCAGTACAATGAGTTCACCTAACAACATGTCAGCTCTGGGTGCAATCTGAGCTTCACATGCAGCTTCCTGCCAATGAGCTAATTCTGTGCCATGGTTTTAGAAACAGAAGAGTTACTTTGATGTTTTGCAATAGTTAAGCCTCTTGGAGATACCAGCATTGACTTTTCCTTTATCTACAGACTGCTATTTAAAACATAATGGAACCTCTTAGAAACCAATGAGTATCTTCATAGATTTGTATCTAAATACTTTTCTGAGATTATGAGAAAAATACATAATCCGTGTGATTTAGGTCATTATTCCTAAGGGGAGAGTTAAAACAGAGCACTGCTTCTCTGCATTGGTTTCTTCAGCCATGACACCTGAGAAAATTAATGGAAGTGATAAATAAATCCAAGAGTGTGTCGCTTCCAGGGAACAGAAACCAAATCCAATCAAGAAATGACTATTTGACAGGTTGTATTATAATTCATCTGATGACTTACTTCTAGATATGCAATGAAGAATGACAAAGAAAAGGTAGCAAGCTACCCAATTCATGCAACAAAAGCAAACGTAAACCTTATAACTAAACGATAAATACAGCAATCTTGTTTCAACATTATCATTATAGCGGACAATATAAACACTATGTACCAGGCACAGTTCTAAACTTCTTCAACAAATTGTCTTATTTAAACCTTATAATGATCAGTAAGATAACGACTATATTATTCCTATTTTACAGATATGGACACTGAGGCCAAGAAAAGTTCACTTGCAAATGACAAGAAGGTGATTAGAATTTGGGCAGTCTGGCTTCAGAGCCTGTGGTTGTCATCTTAAATACTACTAGGAATGAACTCAGTCACGTATTTTCAGGGTAGCCTTGTTGACCCCAAGGATGGTATCTTGGTCTTGATAAACAGACTTTTGCCTTTCCTACCAACAGTGTTGATAAAAGATTCTTAGTCATTTTTGACATGGCTAGGGAAACAAAATACCCTCACCACTGTTCTCCCTCAACCCCTCCACACCCCAACTCTGCAACTTAACAAGAATAAACTTACTGTTAACCCCTACAATCTTCATCTGTCCTTAAGGTGGTTTTATGGCCTGGCTCTCAAAACCAAAGATGAGGCCAGAAGAGCACCTTTACTCTTTGGAGAGATTTCCCCACTTGGTGTGCTCAGGTGGACACAGTACCCCATCCCCTGACCTAGGTTTTGGTCCGGGGTGGACTGATATACCACTTTAGATATCAAAATAGAAAATTAAAAAAAAAAAGTTTAGTTATCAAAAATAGGAATAAATCCATTCATGTAAATACAAATAACTTTTCTAAAAGAAAATAACTATTTTCCAAAAATGATTAATAATAAGATAGACATTGTTCTGCATGTTTTCAGATATCTTCAATGTTTGGCTTATTAGAAGACAACCAGATTCTCATAGCTTCACAGATTCCATTATCCTTTGGAGCAATGATGTTACCACATGTCAACTAACTTATGGAAGACACCACTGTATACTTGGCAGAGAATAAGTGAAAAAGTCAACTAACATCTTAACAGTATCCTGAAAGTAGTTTCAACTTTGCAGAACCCCCGGAATTCAGTTCCCATGTCATACTTTAGGAACCCCTGTTCTAGGGAAAGTATCCATTTTTTACTTTACTACTTACTATTAAGGGCTTAGACTCTAAGAAGTTACATGTTTTACTGTAGACCTCATCTGTTAGAGATGTAAATACTGTCTGTCTAGTAAAAAAGGTAACCCCACTGGTTAGGACCTAACTCAGCAAACATATAAAAATGCCTTTCCTGGTGGAAGACATACGTCCTATTCTTTAATTCTCCTTTAATCAGTTTTGCCTGCTGGTTAAACATCATCTTTGACTTATTTACTCTATTTGTATTTTCATGTGTTAAGTGTTTGGAACATGATAGTTTGACATGCAGTTGGCTATTTCTGGAGGATTCAGCGTTTTCTGTAAGAAAAGGTTAAACGTCTAGTTAGGCTGGCCCTTGTCAAAGCAGAAAGGAGACAAGTGATTTTGTTAAAAGAAACTCACTCTTCTGAAGCTAGCAAACATGGCTGGGTGAGATTAAACAATCAAAGGCCTCTCAGCATTTATAAATCCCAATGCTCGGTCTGATCCACAGGAGTAAAGGGTAGATTCTAAAACCATGCGCAGGATGGGGATTGGGAGGAGCCTGAGAACCAGGAGACCCCTGATCATCCCTTTCTAAGTTCCTCCTCTTATGCTTACCTTTCTGGGAAAACGCAATCCAGCGGAGTTAAAATAGACATGAATTGGACTGAATTATATACGTTCTGTTGGAGGGTGGTGGTGGTGGTAAGAAGGTTAAGGAGGCAACAACAATTAAAATACTCCAGAAAGTCCATTTATCCTGAAGAAAAAAGTGGTATAAGGGAGATGAACCTGTCATTTCTGCCAGTGGTGTTGGCTCCCTCATTGTGAGATCCTAGTATTTACCATCTTAATATCTGAACAACATTGTCCCAACTGCAAGCCAGCTGTTTCAGCTGGTACACAACTTAAGAAATGATGGAAGGAAAATCTAACTGTGCGAGACTCATTGAGAAACAGAACTGTGTGGTTTGGGAGTGATAAGTGATTTTCGAGTGCAATACTGACTTCCTGTGATGACTTTAGAATGTGACTTTGCCTAAACTGCAATTCCACAGGAGGCATTATGACCATCATAAAGTACTGGGGCAGGAAAGAGAATCTCTGCCAGGTTATTGTAGCCAGTAAACCGAGAAGTAGAAAATAGGCTGTGCTAGTGCTAAGAGAAAACAAAATAAACAAAACAAAAAACCAAAAGCGAGTTCAGAGTAAGGAGCAGACTTCCAAGATTGCTGGAGTTTCTTACCAGTCCTACAGTACCCAGAGTCAGATCAACAAGTAGCTGGCTAGTCAATGGTGTTGCCACAGAAACGTCTAGCCTGGCAACAAGCTTCTGAGACTTCCCTAAAGTAGTCCTCAAACCCCTGGGCCTACAGCAAGCATGGGGCCCTCAGCATGAGAATCCTTAACACACAGCCATGGAAGACGATGGGTAAGATGATGATCACAGAGCACAACCCGGGAAAGCAGTGACTCACCATGGAACCCACTTTAAGGCCAGGGCTTCCTCTTCTCCCCATTTCCAAATGAGTGTTCTTACAGTGACTCTATTTTCTCTCCATAACTCTATGTAAAAGCGGGGAGCAGTCCAGCTGAGTGGTTATGAGCACAGGGATCAGTGACATTTCCTGAATCTGGACCCTGGCTTTGTATTGTGACCTGGCTTCACTCTTGTTATCGCATCTGAGAAAAGGGGATTACAGAATCACAGTTGTGAGGATTCAATGAGGCAAAACATCACCAGTACACAGAGGCCTTCAATAAACATCAGTCACTGTAAGGCATATTATGGGTAAAAGTATCATTTGGCCAATCATAGGTTGCTGGATCACGAGGAGGCACATCTGGATTTCATCATAAATATTCTGGACTAAAAGTCCTTATAACTAGAGACTTCAAAGGAGGCAGATGACTTAGATTTTCCGTTTTTTAGTTAAATGTGGGCCAGCACTATTATTTAGGGCACTCCCAGGAGTATGTATTGTTTGGTTTTCCCAACCTCCATTTAACTTTTTTGGATATGTGTTCTCACTGCTGCCCAGGCTTGAGTGCAGTGGCAGAATCATAGCTCATTGCAGCCTTGAATTCCTGGGCTCAAGTGATCCTCCCACCTCAGCTCCTGAGTGGCTAAGACTACAGAAGTGTGCCACCATGCCTGGGGTTAATTATTTTTTTGTAGATACAGGGTCTCACTATGTTGCCAAGGCCGGTATCGAACTCCTGATCCAGCAATCCTCCTACCTCAGCCTCACAAAGTAGTGAGATTACAGGCGTGAGCCATCATGCCTGGCCTTTTTTTTCCAATAACAAAATATTTTTAATGGAGAATCTACTTCACGTCAAGTGGGCACAAAATTCATGCCTACTCCATGGTATGGCTGAATAGGGGGGATCACAATTCCCAAACTGAGCCCACGGGGACCCTTCCCTAGTCTTTTCTGTCAAAGCTCATTAGGAGACACAACCTTTTTACTGTAGTTGTTGTTAAGCCACCAGGACTGAGTATGGTTTTCTCAGAAGCCACAGAGCACACTACACGGTGACAGTCTATGTGAAGAATCAAGCTTAGAAAGGCAAACCAGAGAGAAGGAAAGATGAGCCCTAAGGACACTGTTCAAGTCCCTGCTTACTCTCACTGAAGTCCCTGAGCTAAGTTGCCTTCTGTTTCCTTTTTCTGTTAGCCTTCTTTGGGTTCTATTCTTGCCACTGACAAAGACCTAATATAACAGGGAAATACTGAGGAATTTGGAAAGGAGATAATCATTTGAATTCACAACTGGTGTTAAGGGGAGATGGAAATACATGTATACTATGAAAGGAAGGACAAAAGGAAGCGTAAAGAAGGGAGGGTTATATTGAGAAGTAGCCTACATAAAGAATTTCACTTAGAACAGAGATTATGTGACAGGAGTAAAGTATGTTTTAACAAGCCCTGCCATTGACTCTGAGGAATACTAAAGTTTGAGAACCACTGTTCTCATCAACGTTTCAATACATAATACATCTGTGCTTCCTTACCAATTTTCTGAAAAAACCCAAGTGCGAAATTTATGTCAATAATACTAAACTCACAGGTGCATGGACAGTATGTAAAGGATAATCTTTACTGATGGAAAGACCACAGAGAAAACAGACTAGCTGAAAGATGTAGGTTATCATAGCTCCGAGACTGGCACTGCGTAGCTAATAGAAGATGCTGGCTGTGTCAACAGATTTAAAAATTCAAAAGAAACTCCCATTCTTCACAGTTCACTGTTTCCCAAAAGGAACTGTGACACTAAGACTTAAAGGCACATATTTTGCAATTCATGAACCTCTTCTTGGAGCATAATTCTCCATCTCACTGCCACCAGCCACCTCCTTCCCAAATTGTTCTTGTCATCATCTAAATTTCTTAAATAGTAACATTTCTTAGGAACTCAGAGGACAGTTTTCATGGCTTAAACAAAAATGTTGTAAACTTAAAAATAATCTGTGACTTTTTGGTTATTCAAATAAACGCCTACAGGTTGCTTGCTCCTTTTCTAACTGTGACTTCCTTGAAAAATGGCTCAACTGAAGCTTAAGTTAGAATGTAAAAGAGCAAACATAGTAATATCTTCTAATAGTTATACACCTTTATGTGTACCTTATGTAAATATATATGAACACTGCCTACTTACTTTTAAAACTGTCTTTTTTGGTATATCTTAGAGATATGATAGCTAGATATAAAATCACCCTATAAATTGCTTCCTTTCTTCAGACGAAGTTAACTCTTCCAGGATAAAATCTCCAAAATTCTCTACCTCAAAAGCTTTGACAGTATTCTAACAAAATTCTGACAAGTATTTACTCAGGTTTCTGCATTCAATACCCATGGATCCTGACCCTGTTTTGTGGATCTAAAATTTTCATTTGTAGCTGTGGGTAGAATATACTGGTAATTTGTATTTATATCCTAGAATAGTGGAACAAAGGATGTGTGTTAAGAGTACACTCTCACGCTGGGGAATGAGTTCCTGATCTGTGAGGACAGCAGCCGCAAGGAAGGCTGCACAGCAGGAGGGGACAAATGAAGAAGCGTTTACATTTTCCCTAATAGTTTCAAACTTTTACTTTGTCTAAGACAAAATTAAATGGCAGATTCAAGGGGGAAAAAAATGGGCTGAGGTTCTTAATGCTATCATTTAATAGACTATGTTAAATGCCCATCACAAAGGTAAAACAGGTCCACGACCACTGCCACCAGATTCCATAAAGGACAATGAGACTTAGATCCTTAGGTATTTGAGTACTCTACCAAAAAAAGTATGTCAAGTTGGTTAACCCATCAACACACTCCATTTATTATCTGAACCAGATAAACTACGTAGTATTCTCTATTGAGCATATCCTAGAACTTGTACCATCTTTACCCCAAAAGTTAAACATTAAACTACCATCTATTTCCTCTGACCCTACAAACTTCCTATAGGCACATAAACAGGGAAGTATATCAAATGCATTTATCTTTTCTTCCTGGTGAATGAACAACAAAAACCTGCTGGCTCAAAGATGAATGATGTTCCTGTTGTAAAATCTATTGTACGGTCTGATATTAGAAAATGTCACAAACATAACTGACTTTAAATTCTCTTTTAGCTTTCCGAATAAGCGAGTAAACTGGCCTGAATAATGACTTGAGAATAGGAAAGACAACAAATCAAAAAATGGATATTTACAATTTGTTTCAAACCTCTTAAGGCAGCCTGTAGCCAATCTATATTTGTAACTATAATTTGCATTACCTTAACACACATTTGCTGGGCAGACGGGTGAGTAATTTGGAAATGGACCAATCTATCCCAGCCATCTTATCTTATGGATCAACCAGCAGTGAATGCATAATGAGGAAATTCCTGGAGATGAAAGACCTGGGCTCTAGACCAACATCCTTCCTTGATTTACCACACGACCTTGGAAAACTCCCTAAACTGCTCCAAGCTGCTTTCTCAAGAGTAAAAGAGATAAATAACTGTCCTGCAATATATATCACACCTCAGTAATGGTCAAATGAGATAGTGAAAATGATTTCTAAAACTCTAAATAAGCTTAGACAAAAATCTTTGGAAGGAAAGAAACAGATTATATTTAGGGACTATGAATCCCTTTTAATCTTCTAGTTTCCTCATTCACAAATGAGATTGGCCTAAAGATAAAACAGAATCAGAAAAGCCAGGTCACTTAAAAAAGAAAAAAACATAATGTGCCACATCTAGATGGTTCAGGTCATACTGTCAATATGAACAGTGATTATTCCAAAGACTTAGGGATAGTGAATGATTTCAAACAACTTTTTGAGGGCATGAATAGTAAAGTAAAAGCTATTTAAAAAATTCAGACATAAATGAAGCAATAGTTATCTAAATGAGATAAAAACCAAAGTTGGCAAAGACTTACAAAACAGATAAAAATATAAGATAAAAAAAACAGATAAAAATATAATGGACATTAAATAGTTTTAATGAATCCACTTCCTTTATTGCAGTAACCTCTGTACAAAGCAGCAACTGCAATACTCAAGGTTAAAACATTAGAAAAGCATTTGTGTGACAGTTATAGTACAGTATTATCAAAATATTACATTTTCAAACTTAGCAGATAATCATCCACCAGAGCTCAAATCTTTAAATTATTTCCATAGTCTTAAAAAATATGTAATGTCAGAAAGCATATAAAAAGAATGTAAAAGGAAACCTAAAATACAAATGAAATAATGTAACAAATAAATATTTGATTTCAGTATAACTGTTAATAATCAGCTTAACACCACCATTCTCTCTAAACTTATTTCTTACTTATAGGAAAAATGAACTGTCAAATGCCATGGCATAATTATTTACTTCCAAGCTATCAC
This sequence comes from Cacajao melanocephalus, assembly GCA_963573385.1. NCBI lineage: Eukaryota > Metazoa > Chordata > Mammalia > Primates > Pitheciidae > Cacajao > Cacajao melanocephalus. The sequence continues at coordinate 16,821 of CAUYLG010007915.1, read as the reverse complement.
CAATGATTAGAACTAAAAAAAATTTGGCATAAAAATCAAAATTCAGCATAAAGCTACTTTTAGCTTCAACACTAGCTAGCATCTCTAAGAATTGTTGAAATTTATCAGAGTACTGTAACAACCTTGAAAATTTTTGACTTGGTGTCTAGTGCTAAGTGAAAGTAATGTATTTTTTTTAAGTGAAAAGCTTCTTACATTATTTCACAGACAGTATTACCCACCCCACATTATGCATATGTAGATATATTTTATGTACTTTACACACATGTATGACGCATGACATTTGGTTCCTGTAGTACAGATTACAATGTTGTTTTCCTGAATGGGACAAACTTAAGAAAAAAAAAAGGTAAGTGTACCTGTGCACATTTCAAGATAGCAGCACTCAGTCCATGCCCTATTATTCATTTTAAAAGTTCACACATGTTGTTTACTGAATAATATAATATTTCTACTGTCTTTCCCCCCAAACATTGCAAAACCTGCAGTACAACAATGCTGTGAGTTAAACTGTAGAAATTTTTTTTTTAGAAAATCAGTTACTTCATTAATATTCTGAATTCAAGTTATCAGAGCTTTTATACTTAGCTCATACTCATGCAGCAAAAATGCTGCACACCATTGAAAATAATAACGATGTTATAGATGTCTATTCAAGATCTATGAAAACCACTGGGCGTGGTGGCTCACACCTGTAATCCCAGAACTTTGGGAGGCCGAGATGGGTGGATCACAAAGTCAAGAGAGATCAAGACCATCCTGGCCAAAACAGTGAAACCCCGTCCCTGCTAAAAATACAAAAATCAGCTGGGTGTGTTGGCATGCGCCTGTAGTCCCAGCTACTTGAAAGGCTGAAACAGGAGAATCACTTGAACCCGGAAGGTGGAGGTTGAAGTGAGCTGAGATCGCACCCTTGCACTCCAGCCTGGCAACAGAGATTCTGGTCTCAAAAAAAGATTCATGAAAACCTGCATATATCCCCTACCACTGAAACTTATATCAATTAACCCACTTAACAGTACTTCAGGTGAAGTAGTCTCCATTTTCTAACTAGATGATAACTCTGTGAAATTACAGAATGCCCTTCAAATGATCGCCTTTGTTCTATGAAACCTGTATCTGTTAATCTGATTTTGAACTTACGTTTACTAAAACAAAAGATTTGCCTAATGAATCTTAATCATTTTAAAATGCAAAATACCAGCAACATAAATTTCATTATATATACACATGTGCATGTGTGTATGCATATATATACACACATACACATATACAAATATGTAGACATAAATCCCTTGACATGTTTTCAGGAAATCCTTCCTTGAATAATAAATGAAAAACATCACATTAATAATTTTATATAAAGCTTTTAGTAACAGTACATATGCACTGTCAAAATTGTACTAGTAGACTATGATGTCAAAACAGACATTTCAAAAGCACAAACTGGCAGTTTTTCTCAACACAGAAGTTTTAAAGTATTAAGAATGGATTAAATTTTAATGTTCAGAATAATCTGTTCAAACCTGAGTGTATTAAGACTAAGTGTACTTGACAATTGAATGAATTAAGCCTAAAAACATTTCTCTAAGAAACCAGTGGTCCACTTAACCATTTGATGAAACATTATTTTAATGACTTGTAAAGGATAGTACAGTATACTGAAATTCCACTTAGTGTTTATTGAAATATTCTATTAAATGACATTGCTTTGTCTAAATTTCCTCCAGAAAAATCTGTTAGCATTTCTTAAAAGTCCCTCAGATTTGAGGGAAATTCTAAATTAGGACAGTTTTCTTTCCAAATAAATATGAATGATCTTGAGTATTTTTGTTAAAAGAATGACGTGATTTTTCAGCATGGCACACAGAAATAAGTATGGGATAAATCTTCAATCTTCCCTAAGGTTTCAAGAAATAACAACAGCCAATCAGAGGGGTTAAAAAGGTATTTGGGAGCCTTTGTTTTCCTAGCTCTATATTTACAAATACTCATATAAACCTTACCGTGGGGTCACTTTTGGTTACCATCTCCCCTTCCCCATTTTTCATTAATCTGCCCTAATTCTCACCTTTAATATCTAACAGATACCTTTACAAAAGTAACAAAACACATACAGTACCCAACACTAAATGGTCAATGAAAGAATACAAGCAGTGTTCATTTTGTTTTAAAGTGGAAGAGACTAGAAATAAAAACAATAGTTGAAGGCAAAGTTTGACATTCTATAAATTTATAAAAGAGGATATATGGATGAAATTTGGTTAATTTCAAAAGGCACCTCGAGGCTAAAGGCTTTTTGTACTCCTTTCGTCAATCAAAAAGTAACACGCTTTTATTGCTATTCAAGTAGCAAAGGAAAACTCTACTCTCACAAACTTTAGTTCAACAGAGAAGAATCACCATTCATTAAGACTGAGATATGAAATTTGACTAAAACCGAAGTCTCCATACACATATCAATGGAGCAACTTTCCTGTGTGCTTTCAAATTAATGAAATTGTGAAAGAAAAGTCACCATTTGCCATTGTGATGTTAATGTGTCATTGAAGATTTCAGTTACTACGCTAGGCACTGAAGTACCATTCTGGAGGGCTGTCCACTGTATAGATCATTTATGAATAGAAGGTAAGGACACTCTGATGATTCCCACGAACTAGGAGGATTGGTGGTAGGTCCTTAGATAGAGCTTCTAACCACGCCATGTAGAGCGCACTAGACACAGCACCTTTCCGTGCAACTGGGAGACTCCTGGTATCAAAAAGAGGAAAAAAAAAAAAAACCTGAGCAATGCATTTGCAAAATAAAATGTAGCAAAGATTATAAAGTAGATTACAGTAACAGTAACTAGAAATTACTATAATTACAGAATATTTCTGAGTGAAGGAGAATTCTACATATAGAATAACAACTACAGTTGTGTTCCTTAGCAATGGACACACATTTCTTAGAACTTATTGTTAGGCAATTTTGCCCTTGTGAAAACATCACGGGAGTACTTACACAAACCTAGATTGTACAGCCTACTACACATCTAGGCTATGATACAGCCTGCTGCTCCTAGGCTACAAACCTGTACAATATGTGACTGTACTGAATACCACAGGCAACTGTAACATGATGGTAAGCATTTGTATATCTAAATATAGAAAGGGTACAGAAAAAATATGCTTTTTCTTTTTTTAGAGAGATGGGGGTCTCAATACATTGCCCAAACTGGACTCAAAACTCCAGGGCTCAAGCAATCCTCCCACCTTAGCCTTCCAAGTAGCCAAGACTACAGGTGCATACCACCATGCTCAGCTTAACATACAGTATTATAATATTATGGTACCACCATCATACATGCGGATATACAAGACTCTAATCCTTCAACAAAAGACTTTTACATTTGTTCATAAGAACAGTAAATAAATATTTCTATAAACCAGAGTACATTCGATACGTACCACTAAATCCTAGATTTCCCCTTCTTCAATAAGAATAGAATTCCTTTAGGTGAAAGGTATGTTTACTATCAATATTTAAAAAACAGAAGCTATATCTGGATAAATGCAATTTTTATCTTCTCTTATCTCAGTTTTAATTTTTTTGAGACAGTCTCCCACTGTCGCCCAGGCTGGAGTACAGTGGCACGATCTCCGCTCACTGCAACCTCTATCTCCTAGGTTCAAGCGATTACCCTGCCTCAGCCTCCAAAGTAGCTGAGATTATAGGCACCTGCCACCAGGGCCGGCAATTTTTTGTATTTTTAGTAGAGACAGGGTCTCACTATGCTGGCAGGCTGGTCTTGAACTCCTGATCTCGTGATCCGCCCGCCTCGGCCTCCCAAAGTGCTGGGATTACAGATGTGAGCCACCATGCCCGGCCTCAGTTTTAATTCTATTTATGAATGGTAGTAGCAGTGACTAGTTGCTGTATAAATTTTTCCCCAAATTTCAATGTTGTAGTGTCTCCTCCATTACAGGTATTTCATTATCATCAGCAAAACTTCAAAGTTTCTGATATATTAAATGTTTGTTGTTAAACCAACAATCTTTTGGTAGCTTTTTCCATTATTTGACTGTGTGTGGTGGGGGGGAGGCTTGAGCTTTCCTATCTAAGGACACAGGCTCCAGAACTGAGAAAATGTGGGTTCAAAGAGTATCGAGTATTGTTTAGCAGAGGAAAAGCCAAAGTAGACATTCAGCATCTGTATTTAACTCCAGGACAATGTGTCAGTATGTAAAAATTTGTGTGCGGGAAACATAAGAATGGAAATACAGATAGAAATCACTATTCAAATTTAATCTTCCAAATAACTTTTTTGGGGTTATTTTCAAGAGGAAGCTGTCTGGGGTCCAAATTTTAACGTAGGATTCTCCTATCCCATACATGCTTAATGGCTATGCTGTTGTTCACCAAGATGAGGAATTTTGAAAAGGTGAGAAGAAGGGTAAACAAAAGGTTCCAATATAACCTATCATGACAAAAAAAATTACTTGGGATTCATATAAGCTTAAAGTTTTTGTCTGTCTTTCTCCACATGCTTAAAGCATAGTATATTTTTACAAGTTTGTTTTTCCCTCCTTATAACCACTATGTCAATACGGGTGTTACATAGATATGTAGTTGGAATAGAAATTAATTTAAAGCATATTATCATAAATTAGCAAGAAAATCTTTATAAAGATATTACTTACATGACAATAATATTAGCTGTGCTTGAATGTTCCTTTAATAATTCATTTAACCTGATCTGCCGGTATGTCTGAAATGAAACAGGAGAAAGTCATTCCTAGACCCTATGGAAATTAGAATTTAGCATGGTCCATAAAACTACAAGGAATTAAAAGGAAACTCAAATGAATTTTCGTGTAATAAAAATAGCCGTTCTCTATTTTTTAAAAATGCTTTCTGCTAATCTCATATAAATCTAATTTAAAGTAGAGTTCATTTATACAACTGACCCCTCCCATATCAAATTGAAGTTCTTAGTTTTTATGTCAGAAGTATTTTTAAAAATTAAAAATTATACTATAAAATATTAATGACAAGGAAGCAGAAGAGAGAGAATACCTTGGTCTTATAAAGTTCAAGCTCATTATCTGTTATTCGCCATGGTTCATCTTCTTTCATTTTATCTGCAATATCTTGCTCTTTATCATCTTCATGAAGTCTGTATGGTTCAATCATTTCCTCAAAAGCTACAATACTTTAAAAAACAGAAAGAATACTGACAACTAATCTTATTTTAAGTTACATAACAGCAGAATCTTAAATATTAAATTATAACTTACAAAGTTAGTGCCTCTCATTTATTATGCTCCTCTCCATACCTCAACAATAATAATCACTTTGGCAATTTATTTTGAAAACAGCAATTTCTAATCTATCAACTGATGAGAAAATTAGAACCCATATGGACAATATAGATTCTGCATCCCTAATTTAAAATCCAAAATGCCTCAAAATCTGAAACCTTCTAAGCACCAATACGATGTTCAATGGAAATGCTCACTAGAGCATTCTGAATTTCTGAATTTTGGATTTGGGATGCTAAACCAGCTTTTATAATGAAAATATTTCAAAATAAAAATAACCTGAAATCTGAAAGACGTGTGGTTGGTCCCAAGCATTTGGGATTAGAAATCTCCAACCTGTAATAAAATTGCACTTTTAACTGCTAAAACTGATCTCCTTGTATCTAACCTCTCCCACTATGGCTATTTTCTCTCAACCTAAGTAAATTTTACCATAGTACCCAAAATGATCCCTTTGAGCAGTAAGTCAAATTGTGTTACTCCTCTGCTCAAAACATCCAAAGGTTTTCCCAGTTACCAATCAATAACAGTAGTGTAAAAAAAATGTACTAGAGCATTTTGAAGGGGAAAGGACAGTAAAAATTTAAGAAAATGCAAAATTAATTTCTACATCCAAATATACTTACCAGTAAAATAACATGAATGGCATTCTAATCCTCTATGAACATGAAAATCATATTTTTCAGTAACAAATCTAGTATGAAGCACCTGATATACACTGTTTTACAATAGAAGCAACCTCACCCTGACATTACAACCTTACAAACTGTAAAGCTATAATTTAAATCCTCTCTGAATATTGAAAACTCTTTAGATTTTGTTTAGTAACTGCTACATGCATGCCGACTATCAATACTAGATTTTTAAAATACTGACTTCACATGTAACCAATAGCAGGAAAAAAGTCTCTGGGTAGTTAAGTTGAATCTGTGTCTGAGTACGCTATCTATAAAGGGATCAGAAATTTGTAGAGTAACTTACTTTTCTTTCTTTGGTTTGGTATTGATATCTCCTAGGACCATAATATCAGAGAAGTCTATCCGGAACTTGCTAAGCAAAGTAGCCATCCTACAACATGAATAAATAGAATTAAGATACAAGTATTTTTATTCAGAATCCATATATCTGAAAAGCATGATTTATAGAAAAAGTCAGTCTATCATGTGCATAACAATGCCCGTCTGAATTAATTTACACCATTCATTCACAAAGTAGACTTAAATTCACTGAGTAGAGACTACCATTACATTCTTTTACTTTCTCTGAATCTCTCCTTTGTACTGAGTAATGGACAAAGAAAGACATTAATAATGAGATTTAAATGGCAGCTAATGTTTCTTAAGTTAATTTTAGTCAAATTACACTGATAAGTACATAGATTTCAATAAAAACTAGCAGACTAGTTTTGGATTATTTTTGGATTATTCTTTCACCCAAGAAGATTTCTTTTTGGATTATTTCTTTTTGGATTATTCTTTCATCCAAGAAAAATGCTTATCTCAGGGCCCAAATATAACCTATGGGCCATATTGAAGATATAGCTGATAGCAGATTAAGTTCATAGCATCATGGGGGAGGAGAGAACTGGGATAGGACATAGAAAAGCAGCATCAACAAGCCCGATTTTTCAGTAAATACCTTTCTGAAGCCATAGTTGACAATGAAACATTGGTGGCAACAACAGAAAAGTTGAAGTGCACATACACACAAAAAGCAATTAGCAAAATGCAATTTTACTTGTAATAAAAAATGTTTTTAAACTGAAATATGAGAAAACAGATGTGCTACAGGTTTAACTTTACATTAATTACTAGTATTTCTTGCATAATTCACTATTTGAAATGAATAAACACTTAGTTGAATTCCAGGATCTATCTACTAAGTGCCTATTATAAAACATGCTAAACATTACAGGGCCCACAAAACTCAAATTTAAGAAAATAATACCAGCCAGTGACGAGTGGTATGCATCAAGTATATTGTGATTCCGGAAAGAAACACAACTAGACTCCGGGGGAGGTAAGTCGGGAAAAACAGGGAAGGCACTATGAAGAACTGAGCTGGATTTTAAAGAATGCAGTAAACAGATAAAAGGAGAGGCAATTGAAGAGCTATTTACAGTAGAGAGATGAGAGTAGGCAAAAGAGTAAAAAGCCTGAAGTCACATGCATGTTTAGGGCAAATGGAAAAGTGTACTGAAGTATAAGGCATACTGGGGGAAATAGAAGAATAGAAAAGGAATGAGAAGACAGATTGTTAAGGGCCTTGACTGTTACATTATAACAATTAGATTTTCTATGGCAGGTAGCAGAGAAGTCATTGAAGGATTTTGGGTAAAGGAATGATATGGTCAAAACTCTGCTTTCTGAAAATAAAACTGGGTTTCAATGCTTGTAAGTACCCATGTCTTACCTTTGACCCATAATGTGTACAATATACACATTAGGTCAAAGATTATGCACATTATGTACGCTGTACAATATATTCATTATAGGTCAACGATAAAACAAGGGTATTTAGAAAGCAGGAGAGAAATAACTGAAACAAACTAGAACTGTGACAGTAAAGACAAAAAGAATACGATGGATGAGAACGGCATCCTGCATTTTGTTGTCCGGAAGTCTACAACATAATGTACCGCATATATAAATATGCAATGTTTGTGCACTTTCTCCCCTGATTAAAAGAAAAACGGTGCTTATCATTTTAATGTTACAAGCATTTAAGAAGGACCTTCTAAAATGCTAACATGTTTAAAAAAAATTACATCTAAGTAAAATTAGGTATCTACTAAACATGAAGACTAAAGAGAACAAGGTTATATTTACCTAAAATTTTTAACTTTGGTAAAAAACAAAGCAACATAATTAGACATTTTCTGGGTTGTCCAATTTTTATCTTACCAAATTTATACTGTAGCAACGAAGTGCTACTAGATTAATGCCCTTCAATGTGAAATAAACTTACGCTCTCCGGTCATGGTCTATTCTGTTTATCTTTCCACCAATGAATACTCTGATCTTACAGTCTTTCCATTTTTTCTTGGTAGTCAGAAGGTAAGGTATCAATAAGGTCAAACCTGAATTATAAAAATATAATAAATCATTTACTAAATGCTAGTTTCTTAATCAAGAACATTACTTCAAGTTAGTCTTGAGAAACATGTTTACTACAACCCCATAAACAAAATTCTTCTTTCTGTCCTTCCTTGATAATTCAGTCAAAAAGCCATTAGCAGACCTGAGCAAGAAGGGACTCCTAATGGAGTCTGAGCTCATTCAAGGAAGACAGCCAAATGGGATAGGTGGCCTAGTAAAGTCAGGAGACTACTCATGTACAACAAGATTGAGAAAATAAGTGTTATTTATAGAACTTAGTGGGAGCCGTGTTTAACACTGAAGTGAGAAATACAAAAAGGGAGAAGCTGGACTGAACTTGGTTTTTGATCTCCATTTATATCTCTACACACACATTTACATGGAGTGCCTGGCTCCGTACATTGCGAAGACCCGAGAACAGTGACACTCTAGTAGCCACAAGCATTATCCAATGCCCTGATCTTTGTTTCTAAACACTACTATTCAGTAAAAGGAACCAGCATTCCTTGGATCAAGGGTTACTTTCACGGCTGTGAAGGGAAAGTGCAAAACAGTAAAACTAAGTCTGGAACATCTTCTTGTGTCAGAAAATAACTCAAAGAATGATTGGGACATGATAAATGGAAACAAATCAGCCTAAGGAGAATTCTGCTGGTGAAATATGGGACAACTGGAACATCAAACCAAATAAAAGTAACAAATTACATCCTGGCATAGTGTGGATATTAGACCCTGCCCAAATCTCATGATGAATTGTAATTAATCCCCAATGCTAAAGGTGGAGCTTAGTGGGAGGTGTTTGGATCTTGGATCATGAGGGTGGGTCCTTCAAGGTTTGGTGCTTTGTGATAGTTCTCATGAGATTGGGTCATTTAAAAGTATGTGGCATCTCTGTCTCCTCTCTATGTCTCTCTCATTTCTGCTTTCATCATGTGATGTGCCTGCTTTTGCTTTGCCTTCTGCCATAAGTAAAAGCTCCCTGAGGCCTATCCAGAAGCTGAGTGATGTCAGCACCATGCTTGTGCATCCTGCAGAATCATCCGCTGATTAAACTTCTTTTCGTTATAAACTATCCAGTCTCAGGTATTTCTTTGAAGCAATAAAAGAGTAGTCTAATACATATCCCATTGAATATCAATAAAATAGAAATCAATGAGTCCACACTGATAGAAATAAAGAGAAAGCTCTTCCTTACAATAAAATGCCAACTAATAAATAAGGAAGAAGTGCTGGAATTGTAAAATCATCATTTGACAACCACAACAATAAATTCAGGGAAACATCAATGGATGCTAAAGATAGTGATAAAGGCTGCAAGAAGAATGGTGTATTTACATAGTCTCAGAGTAACTCCCCTGTGCCATCTCCAATACCTGTAATTATAAAGGTGGGGAGAAGATAACTTTTCAGTGAATAAACCTGGTGAAAACCATAGTGCTCAATAATTAAAGTTAATTTCACCAGTGATGGGACAAATCAATATCCTGTGCCATCTGATGAGATGTAGACAGAAGAGCACAGCATTACTTCTGTGATATTTCTGCCAAAGACAGATAACCTAAAACTAATTATAATAAAACATTAGGCCAAGCGCAGTGGCTCACAGCTGTAATCCCAGCACTTTGGGAGGCTGAGGTGGGCAGCTCACCTGAGGTTGGGAGTTCAACACCTGCCTGACCAACATGGAGCAACACCGTTCCTACTAAAAATACAAAATTAGCTAGGCTTGGTGGCGCATGCCTGTAATGCCAGCTACTCGGAAGGCTGAGGCAGGAGAATTGCTGGAACCTGGAAGGCGGAGGTTGCGGTGAACTGAGATTGCACTATTGCACTCCAGCCTGGGCAGTAAGAATGAAACTCCATCTCATAACAAATAAATAAATAAAACATTAAATAGCACTTCAAATTCGGTGATAGTCAACAAAAAGGCTGACGACATTAAAAAAAAAATGTTAAGGTCATGAAGCTCCAGGAAGTACAACTGAACAACCTCTGTGTTAAGGATGCCGAAGAGACCAGACAACTAAATGCTGTGCCTGATTCTGAAATTAATCCTTTTACCTTTGGGAATGCTGGCAAAATTTGAATGGGGTCTATGGGTAAAGAATGCATACCACTTCTTACTATTCTCACAATTTCAGTAAATTTAAAATCATTTTTTAAAAATTAACGACCTTACCTCCATCATCAAAAAGCCACCAGACATCAATAGTATTCTTTCCTTGCTTTTTCTGAAACTGTGTACTAGCTTCAAGAAGCTTTTGGTCAGCTACATTTAAAGGCACAATAGGGCCTTTGGATTCTAAAGGATTAAGCAAAAAATAAAACGTAAGGAAAGTAAATGTTAAAATCCCTTTGCTGAATTCCTATCGTTTCCTAATTTTTGTATTCAGATGTTTATAATACAGACAATTATATATGGCATCTACCGTAAGCTTTCAGTTGTTTATAATAAAACTATACTTTATAAATGGCTACAGAGAAATAACTCTTTACAATAGCTAAACCAATCAAAATTATCTGCCTAATTACTAATATATTCAAGGATTCTGAATGAATGTAAGAGAATCATAAACACCAATCAAAAAAATTATACTGGGCTCTAGATTTTGTGTTTTTTTGAGAAGCTGTTTTAGTCTAACTGGACACATCAAGTTTACATCTGTTCTGTGAAACCATTTCTTTGGTAATCTGGTATCTCAATAATTTAAAGCTCAAAACTTTAAAAGACAAAGTTGTTATCTGTAATACAAATGAAAGATGAGAGTTGACGACATACTAACATATTCTTACAATTATCACAGTGAAAGCTTAGTCTAAGGAAAGACTCCTTCATCTTTACTTATGTTTTGTCCCCAATATGTGACACCCAATTCTAAAGCCATATAACCACCACATCTTTCTCTGCACCACAGAAAGATGGTGGGAACTCCTTGGAAGGGCACCCATTTGCTGCAGGCCTGAGAACAATACACCAAGGAGTTCCCATTTATATTCCCAGGAGTTAAAACAAAACAAAACAAAACAAAAAACAGCACTGATTCCGTAAGCAAGCAAATGACTATCATGAAACTCCTACACCAAAACTTTAAAAGCAGAAATCCATACAAGGACATCTGATCGCTTCTGTAGAATGTCACTTTTCATGCTGCTGTGATATATGCAAACATGACAAATGATTTTGCACGATGAAATAATATGGCTACCAAACCACACTGCTCCATAACTCTCACCTCTATCTCCTTCTCATAAAATTCATGTATGTTGACATGACTGTGTATCTCCCAAACGCAGCACGACTGTGAGAAATATTGTAATTTTTGAAATGAAAAATATATTAGTATCAAAATTGAGGACTTGGCTGGGTACAACTGATGGTAAAGGATGCAAGTGACACTGCAAATAAAACCTACTTCAGTGTCCCTACTTATCATCTAAACCATGCAGTGTAAATTAAAAAAAAAAAATTAATATTGGCTGTCTGGGTCTGAATATTTCGGAAATGCTATGATGATTTAAAGGAATTTGTCTGTGATGTAATATCATTTCCTGGGAAAATTTAACTCTTTAGTTAGACTAATGATAATTTTTCTAATCTCCATTTATAGAACTGTAACATCACCTCACCAAGGAAACAAAAAGTAAGGTTAAAAAAAAAAAGGAATAAGGTTGGAGTTAAAGAGTTTATAGTATGAAAGAGGGACTAAAATAAAACGATGAAAAATGCCTGCCTTTTTTCAACAGTGGTTGAGTTGGAGTCTTGCCATCCTCTTCCTCATCTAGATTATGTTTAAAAAACACAAAAATAAGTTAATTGCCTTTTATTAATAAAATAATGAAAATGTAACTAGAGCACATTTATAAACAAAATATAGTATGAAGTAACAGCCCACTGAAGAATAATCGAGACTGAAGATTAATATTTTCTGCAGGATGTTGAAGCTTTTAAAAAGCAAACATATTTGAGACCCCTCCCCTATAGGATGACTAACACTCCTAAATTTAATTCCTATAAAATTTTTCTTTTAGTTTCAGCATATTTTTAAAATTTTTATACTTTCATACTTGAAATAAGTTGAAAAGACATTGAACTGTGGCTTATAGAGTATAAATACGACATTAAAAACTGATATTGCAGATAATACATAAATTTTAAACATGCCACTGCATCACTGTGCAAATGACTGAAAAGCAATTTTAGAAACATTTAATGGATATTTGTTACTTGTAAAAAATTAATCACCACTTGAAATATTAAGAAATTGGCTGGGCATGGTGGCTCACGCCTGTAATCCAAGCACTTTAGAGGCCAAGGCGGGCGGATCACCTGAGGTCGGGAGTTCAAGACCAGCCTGACCAACATGGTGAAACCCCGTCTTTACAAAAAAAAAAAAAAAAAAAGAAATATTAAGAAATTTGATCAGAGACAGAAGTATTTTGCTTTAGATAAAATGCCAGGTTATACAGGAGTGATTTTTCTCAAATATATAAATTTATATATGTATGTATGTATGTGTGCATACATTTATCCATTTATATTTAAAAATATCTACAAATATTTTTCTGGCATTAACAATTTTCCCAATCTTATTTTGTTCCCTTAACATAAGTTTGTATTATAATATTTTTTTATGACATATAAAACTCTGGACTTGGGACAAGAAAGAGTATACTGCAGTGGGTTCTGGAGTTAGACTGCAAGATTGCAATCTTACCTCTAATTGTTTTACTAGCTGTGTGAACTTTAGTTACCGAACTTGCTTTTCTCTTTTGTAGAAAGAGTATTAGTACCTACCTCTTAAGCTTGTTATACTAATGCAAGTAATTAATGCACTGAGCTCTGTACCTGGCAGAAAGTATTTAGAAGGTGTTCTTTTTGACTCCTTGAATGTTGTATACTTCAATAACCAAACAGACACAATTAAATACTGTGGACTTATAATAACTACATCCTAATGTCTCCAATTCTGAAGACGTTTGAAAATGTATAAACTTTTCTATAGTATCTATGCTGCTAACTTTAAGAAAAACTAACTACATAGAAAATAAACACAAAATAAAGCAAATGCTAATTTCTTGAACTCCTGACCTCAGGTGATCCACCCGCCTCAGCCTCCCAAAGTGCCGGGACTACAGGTGTGAGCTACCGCGCCCAGCCTGGCAAATGCTAATTTCTTAAACTTGTAATGGAAAAAGAATCATTTATATTTAATTTTATAGCATTCAATATTGTTCTTACAAAGCAGATACTTAATGAAATTTGTCTTTGATAATAAAAATTATAAATATAACTACTGATATTCTGCATTTGCTTAAAAGAGCTCAGAAATGTCAAGGGAATCTTGACATTTAAAAATTATAAAGGAAGTTAAACGCATTTAGATTTTTATAATAAAAAGTTAAGTAGAAATGTACTGACCCAGTTTCCTGTTCTACAAAAATAATAATTTCATAAGATCGTAACATATATTATTAGCTAGTGTATGGGTAACAACAACTATAATGCGGGTGCATGGAGTAGATGTTTGATGTGCATTACTTCTTACCCTCCCATCAAAACTTCACCTATTAATTCCTAACAGATTTTGTAGAAAAAGAACATTTGAAACAAAATAAAAAAACAAAAAAGAGGAAATGAAAGAATGTATACTGCAAACTAAAATAAATGCTAGAACATAAGAACAGTTATCAGAATCAGTTTATAGAATTTTGAGGAAAAACAAAATAAATTATAATCAAGCCAACAAAGAACTGAAAAGGAAAATGGGTGTTAACTTAACTTTAACTACTAATACCCTAAGCCAATAGGGTAAATAAGAAGGAAAGAAAATAAAAAGCAACATTACTGCTTCTAAGTAATATAGAAGAGATAAACTACACAGAGACATGATTGGTCCAAGGTTACAATTTCAGAAAAATAATGGGAAATATTTTACAGGAATCAAAACTATGTTATGGTTTGATGATTTACAGCACAGATTTTTTTCTTGTTGCGTGTCAGCTGGGAATAGGACAGATGGAGATACTAGACTGAACAGAGGTAGGAGAGTGAGGGTGGGAGAGTAAGATTTGGAAGTCATCCCTCTTTCCTTCTCAAACATGACACATATATTTGTAGATGAAATTATGTGAAAATCTCATGAGTCTGTTACTTTAAAATTACCATGTTGTTTCCAAATTCAGATTTAACCTATGTTTCGAATTAAAATGTTTTCTTTAAAGCAAGTATAAATAAAAACACAAGAGGCCATATTAGTAAATCATTGGCATGGTTTCTGTTTGATGATCTACTCTAGTACCTTAAAACAGCTAGTCATTCTGTAGCCATTTTTGAAAGCCATAAATTTTACCTGACCAACTAGAAATGACCAGTTTGAGAACAGGTTATTTTTTATAAGACAAATAATTAAAAATTTCTCGCAAATTAAAACATTGCTAAGACTTATTGTTTGAATGAAAATTACCTTTGTGTGTAACAGGTTTTTCACTGAGTGGTTTGGAAGTATCTAAATCGGATTTTTTACTATACTCCACACTTACTACCACATCCTTGGTGCCCGGAGATTTCTCTTGTGATGACAATAATTCTTCTGCAGAAATAAAAGTATTTAAAATAGTATCTAAGTCATACTTTAACTGTTAAATAGGCATTATGGTTTAATAAACTACTATGAAAACATAAGCTTTTATAAATGACTTATTTTAAAAAATATGATAACCTGTTTGAAATGACCATTCACTTAAATACATAAACCACAACTCAGTTACAGGTTGAGTATCCCTGATTTGAAAATCTGAAACTTTTTACATGCTTCACATGATTCTCAAAGGAAATGTTCATTGGAGCATTTCAGATTTTGGATTTCTGGATTAGAGATGCTCAACTGGTAAGTACTGCATAATGCAAATATTCCAAAATCAACCTCCCCCTTCCAGATTCTGAAACACTTCAGGTTCCAAGCATTTTTGATAAAGACACACAACCTGTATTTAAATTAAGAGCTGGAGAATTAGTAATGAGTATAATTCATAGAACAGTAGAATCTGGTAGACAGTAATACATAGTATATGAATCAATTCTGCTCTCACATGTCAGTTACATACATAAAAAATGTAAAATGTAACAAATGTTCATAGATATGTAAGATGACAGACAACACTGAAAAATTCTGTCCACTACTATAAAACCAAGACCAGGAAATAGAGTCTTCCTAAATTAACGGCGAAAGTACAATTTCTTCATTTTAAAGTAGTTTCTTCATTTTCTTTTTTTGTCACAGTTAGTAAATATTTGGCTTCCATCATACAAAAATGTATCACAAAGACAAATATAATATGAAATTGATAGTCTGTCCAATTTACTTCTCTTCATTTACACAAATCCTCATCACTTATTTGTGTAAATGAAGAGAAGCAAAAGAAACTACATGCCAGTACTTTGCTAAGAGCTCACAGGTCTTAATCTCCTTTTTAATTTTAACAACCAACCTGTACGGTAAATACATTTTAACAGATAAGGAAACAGGCTTGGAGTCACCAAATTTGCCCAGGCTACAAAACATCCAACAGAAAAGGCTGAGATTTTTAAAGCAGATTTGCCTGACTTCAATGCCTATGCACTTAATTCCTATGCCAAGTCAAATTCCTGTTTTAAAACTTAATGGTGAACAATAAGGCATTCAAAAACATATAATAATGCTTATAAATACATGAAAACACTTTTTTTTAAAGAAAGAAAAAGAGAGGAAAGAAAGTGAAAGTGAAAGAAAGAAAAAAAAGAATGTAAGAGAGAAAGAAAGAGGAAGAGAAAGAGAGAGAGAGAACGGGATTCTTGTTCTATTGCCCAGGCTAGAATGCAGTCTAAAAATGGGTATTAAAAACCTCTTTTATGCCAATCATTGTGCTTAACAATGGAAACAGGAAGGAATAAGAGATGAAAATAACAAACAAGCAGCCAACCAATATTTTATTTAAAGCTGTGAAATGCTATGCAATTGCTGAGGAGTGATTTACTTCCAATTATGTTGTCACTTTTAAAATAGGTGTAATGTGATACTGAGAAAAATGTATGTTTTGTGGATTTGGGGTGGAGAGTTCTGTAAATATTTGTTAGGTTTACTTGTTCCAGGTCTGAGTTCAAGTCCTGGTGTTAATTTTCTATCTCGTTGATCTGTCTAATATTGACAGTATAATGTTAAAGTCTCCCACTATAATAGTGTGCGAGTCTAAGTCTCTTTGTAAGTCATTAAGAACCTGCCTTATGTATCTGGGTGTTCCTATATTGGGTGCATATATATTTAGGATCGTTAGCTCTTCTTGTTGCATTGATCCTTTCACCACCATGTAATGTCCCTCTTTGTTTCTTAGGGTCTTTGTTGCTTTAAAGTCTGTTTTATCAGAGACGAAAATTGCAGCTTCTG